>PVJN01014073.1:0-47438 GCA_004026805.1 Lasiurus borealis
CCCCCCCCCCCCCGACCCTGGATAAACCATAAAGTTCAGTCTAGCCCCCAATTTTCATTTTGACCATGGGCTCATGGGGGCCCAGTTGGAAAGAGCCCGGTCTGCCCTAGTCGGAGTCGGCTGCCTCTAATCCAATGAGGTCGGCGTCAGGCAGCTCTGCTGATAGCGGCTGGGTGGTATGAAGGGCCTTGCCTGTGTTTTCTGGCAGCTGACATTCATTCTTCCAGTGCCCTAACCATTTACAATAGGCACACTGGTCCTGTTTAAGATTGGTCCTTCTTTTTTCTGACTTGGCTTCTTGCTGTCTCCCTTTCCTTCCTGCCTAAGGATTCTGGGAGTTAGTTTCTATGACATTGCAGCGATCAGGGTTGCTTACAATAAACCCAGGTGGGCTTATGGGTCTGAAAAATTGACTCCAGGAGGTCAGCCATGGCCTGAGAATAAGTGGGAGTGTGATGCTTCTAATATAAGAGATCGATCATAGTGAAAGGCTGGTAGTAAAAGACTGATCCCGCCACTTGCAGGGTCCCGTCTTCTCCCAATAGTGGCAGACTCTGAGCTTCTTGGAGAGGCATCTGGAAAGCCAGGGATGGCCTGGGTCCCTGTTCTACTGAGCACCAATGTCATCCAACTGGCTCTGGAGAGTCTGGTTGAGGGGAGACGGAAGGAGGTGGTGTATCTAAGCCTTCCTGACTAGGCAAAGGGACACTGAGTGTCATTTGAGGCATTTATGGAGGTGGTAGAACTGGCTGCACTTCCTCAGTTCCTATAGAACAGGGACTGAGCTTTCTTATGAGGGACCTGCTTCTGTTCTCCTGCCACTAAAACCTTACTCTGTCTCTTCTAACACATGCAGAGCCTGAACCAAGGAGGCCTGTGCCGAGCTATTTCTAGCCATTGATCCAAGTGAAAATTGATCAGGATGACCAGGGTCACCCGTGATGACCTCAAAGAGGGCCCTGACAGTTGGGTTCCCTCTGAGGACCAACCCACACCAGAGGCTGGCCATTCTAATTCACAGAATTTTTCTTAATCCCCGGCAAATTCTTTCTGTAAAACCCAATATTCTATAATATACTAATAACTATTAGTTATAACTATATTTGACAAAGGTTCCAATGTACCTTCAGTATAAAATGTTCCTTCATGAGCAAAAAAACAAACATTCGAGGCATTTCAAAGCCTATTGGGATGATCTAAAGCCAATTTTAGTGTTACAGAAGACCAAAGAAATAGCAAGCATGTGGACTCTGAAATAATTTCCAAATCAGAGTGAAGAAACCTTCTTGTTGTGGGGAGGGGAGGAAGAAGAGGGGCGTCTTTGTCTTGCAGATATGGTTCTGCTCCCTTTCTTGGGCTTACAAGAAGGCCCCCTGAGTGTTGGAGGTCCCCAGGCCATATCCAATTATCTCTCCTGGGGCCAGTGATGACAACTCTTCCCCCCTTCCATCCCCAGGGCAGTGCATTGTTCACAGTTCTATGGCCTCTGCATTTAGATAACAAGTTCTGCAAGACCAGTTTCCTCCTCACTAGGTCAAGAGAAAGTTTCTTAAATCTTTGAAGTTTAAACTCTCTGCCTAGTAGATCCTGACCAGGAATAGGGGTGCACATCACACCCCCTGACTTCCTGGCTGGAGGACCTGGTCACTTGATTTTACCAAAAGATTATGTATTAAAGTGGATTAGACACAAACATTCTTATAACTTTCAGAAATAACCAGCTTTAGAAATTACCTTCTCTCTCCTTCAAAATGCATTTCTCAGTCAATGCTTTCTTTATTGCACCAAAGCCATACTTTCCTTCTAATTAGTTAGAACTCTTAACCTTGATTTGTAGGCAACATGTAAATAGTTAACATTCCTCAGATTAGCAATACATTCATATTTTTAGGAGACACAAAGAGAAATTTCACTAGCTAAACAATTTAAACAAACAACAAAAAGACATATATAAACAATAAAGACAGATAACATACCCCACTAAAGCTTTGAATCAGCACTGATATGCCAGAAAAGTTTAGAAGAATGTTTAAAAAAACAAAAAAACAAACAAAACAGAAATAAACAAATGTAAACACTGGCATGCGCCACATTTACACCACAGGATGCCCTGTGTTCACCAAATATGCTTCCATTGCACAGAGATGCAGAGCAAGTCCCTGGGCACAGTTGGTAGAAAATTGCCTAGGAAAGCCTCTTCTGCCTTTTTAAAAGTCAGGCCAGACTCAGACCCTTAGCCAGTCCGAGTTCCTCCCCGGGAAGTCCCAGAGGCGGTGAACACGGCTAGAAGCCTTCCTCCAGATGACCAGAGCTCTACTGAGGTAATCACCCTTCTGTTCCGTAGGACAGACCAGAACACTTACCCCTTTCCTGGAGAAAAACGTATCTTTTCAACATCTGATTTTGCCTTCCCTCCAGGGAAGTCCCAGAAAGGTGTTTCCTGCCTCTTTGGGGTCCCTTGGAACACTGAATCGTGCAGACCCTCCGGGTCCCTGAGTTCAGGGTGGCGCCTTCCCTGGGTCCAGAGCCCAAGCTAGTGCCCCGAAGTCTGCTCTCATCAGCGGTGGCCTGAGAGCCAGCTCAATGGACCTTTCTTGGCCAATGCATCAAATGCTGTGCAGAATGTACGGGAGAACGCTCAGCCAGCACGCCCAGGAGGAAAGTTTAACCTGTATTTCGCACATCTGCTAGTCCAGGAGACTCCAGACCCAAAGCCTGAACTGAACTCCAGGGGAGGCTCTGACCTCTATATATCTCCTCCTGTGGAGGGCCCTGACGGTCCCCACAGTCCGCCCAAGTCAGCTGTGAGGGGAGAGGGGAAGGCCCTGGGGTTAAGCTCTGCCCAAGTCAGTCAAAGTGGGAAATAAGACTACAGTTTTAACCAGACACTGAACTAGGTTGCAAGCCCCCCATTTTCCTTTTCAGCTTGACCTTTACATGCCCTTTGGCATCGTGCAGGGGGTTCTGGGATAGCTGGTGTGGCCAGGAGCCAGCAGGCTGTGTCAGTGCACCCTCAGCCACCACTCTCTGTCCAGCAGGTCCTGACCAGGAATAAATACATCACACCCCCTTGACTGTCTGGCTGGGGGACCTGGTCATACGCCAGGTGAGGGCTTAGTGCTCCACAGCATACCTTGTGGTGGGCTGAGGGCCTTCCCCTGCTTCATAAGTCTCCCTGCTGCCCACCCCCCAGCAACAGAGTATCTCTTGGCGTGGGGTGGACTGCCTAGAAGAGGAGGCTGGGACCACAAGTCTTCACAAGGCTGTCTGAATCTGTCCACTGGAGGACTTTCAAGTACATACTATGCCCCAGGCCCTGTCAGCATGGCCTGGGGTCTATGGAGTGGAAATGGCTAGCACACCCACTCTGCCCCAAGGCCACATGTCCTGGCAGAAGCCCCCAATGAGAGATGATGTGGGTCTGGATATGCACGGTATACTGATGTGTTTATACCAACACTATTGTTCACAATGTGCTGTACATGTTGTCAACTCTAACTCACATTTGTCCTGCTGACCGGCATCCCAGCTATCATTAGAAAGCTATCCCCTGGAACCAGAAATATCCAGAAAGAGGGTTCAAGTGGCTGCAGAAACCAGCCCATCTCAGGGCAGGGTAAGGCCATCTGCAGAACAGCAGGCCCTGTGGGCTCTGCCCCCTCACAGCCTGCTGGGGCCATGAAGGCTCCCAGGCACCTGGCGGCAGACACCGCCAGTGCTTGAGACACTAGTGAGCTGGGTTCTCCCCCAGGACAGACAGACTGCCCAGCAAGTTAACCGCTGCTGTCCTGAGGCATGTGCCACCCATGTGATTGGAGGGCCTGGGCCCTGCCAGGGCTGAGGGTGCACAAAAGGAGAAGAGTCTCCTGAGCCTTGTGGTCACTGTGGTGGGTACCAGAGCATGGGGTCACCATGTGCTAAGCAGTCTGTGGTCCCTCCTCCTCCTCCTCCAACTCCTTCTCCTCCTCCTCCTCCTCCTCCTCCTACTTCTCCTCCAGGTCTTCCCCAAAATAGAAGACCTATAGATTTAAGCAGGCCCGGCAGCCCTTGGTTATTTTCCTTTCCCTCCAGGTGTTACCTTCTCAATAGGAGGCCCCCCACCCCAGGAGGGCATCGTGTGATGTCCTGGGCTCAGGCCCCTACAGTGGGTCCTCTCCACTCTACTCTGTGTACTCATAGGCTGAGCGAGCAGGAGGTGGTGTGTGTCCCACTTTCTGGCGTAAGAATATGGACTATGGTTCCAAGGACGGGGACATAAATCTTCATTGTCCACAGGTGCAGCCATCAACCATGAGAGGTTGTGGTCTCAGCCTCCCTTTCTATACATCTCTTGAGGTCCACCTCCCACCCCAAGATTCTGTCCAGACCAGCTCTCTCCTCATGAGTTGGAGACACTCCTAGGAGGCAAATGAGCTGGGTCCGATGAGGTTCCTTAGCCCTGTTCTGGCCCCAAGCACCCCACCCCTCTCCTGCATCCTTTCTTGGCACACAGATTTCCCCTCCCCCACCTACCCATCTCATCTAGGCACACAGACTCACCTTAGGGATTTCTACCCCTTCCTCACCCACACATCACATCCCTCCCCCACCTACCCATCTCATCTAGGCACACAGACTCACCTTAGGGATTTCTACCCCTTCCTCACCCACACATCACATCCCTCCCCCACGTACCCATCTCATCTAGGCACACAGACTCACCTTAGGGATTTCTACCCCTTCCTCACCCACCCATCTGGTCCAGGCACACAGATTCACCTTAAAGATTTTCATCTCTCTTTTTCTGTGTGGTTCTCTGGGTTCTCACTTTCATAAGAATAAAGACCTAGTCAGAAAATAAAGTGAAATTATACAATTATGGTTGATAATAATAACCTGTTCTACATTCAGAGTCTGACTTACTTTTTGGTTTTAAAATTAAACTTGTGGTTGGGAGATAATTGTAGATTCACATGGAGTTGTAAGAAACAACAGAGAGATCTGTGTAACCTTTACCAAGTGTCTCCAAATGGCCATCACTTGCAAAACTATAGGATGGATGGCCACGGGGATATTGACCCTGCTACAGTCAAATGCTGGGCATGCATCACCACTTGGAACCTTCATGTTGCCCCTCAGTAGCTATACCCACTTCTCTCCTTTCATCCCTTTCTTAACTCCTGGCAATGACTAATCAGTTCTCCATATCTAAATTTTGTCATTTCAAGAATCCTATCTAATAAAAGAGTAATATGCAAATTAACCATCACGCCAATACACCCACAAGCCACGCCTACCAGGCAAATTAACCCAACCAAGATGGCTGCAGCCACGGAGCGAGCAGGAGGCTTGGGTTTCCCCAGCAATGGAGGAAGCCAAACTTTCTGCACACCCTGGCCAGCCCAGGCCTCCACTCAAGGCTACAAAGTTTCAATTATAGAAGATAAATAAATCCCAGATACCAGGGCCTCCACTTGTGTCGTTGGGGTGTGTGGCTGGCCTGCAAACCACCACAGACCCCTCTCTCAGGCTGCCCTATGCCCCAAGGGAACCCTCCACCCTGACCCGGGACACCCTTCAGGACAAAGCAGCAGGGGAGGGCAGTTAGGAGGGACCAGGCTTGCAAAGGAGGGCAATTGGGGTGATCAAGCCTGCAGGAGAAGGCAGTTAGGGGTGACCAGGTTGGCAGAGGAGGGGAGATGGAGGCAACTGGACCTGCAAGGAAGGGCAGTTGCGGGGGACCCAGGCCTGCAAGGGAGAGCAGTTAGGGGTGACCAGGCCTCCAGGGGAGGGCAATTAGGGGCAAATAGTCTGGCAGGGGAGCAATTAGGCATCAATCAGGCTGGCAGGGGAGTGGTTAGGGGGTGATCAGGCTGGCAGGCAGAAGCAATTAGGGGCAATCAGGAAGGCAAGCAGGCGAGCAGCTGGGAGCCAGCAGCCCTGGATTGTGAGAGGGATGTCCAGCTGCCCGTTTAGGCCTGATCCTACCAAATTTTGTGCACCGGGCCTCTAGTGTTATATAAATGGAATCATTTTTCACTCAGCAGAATTCTCTGGAGATTTGTCCATGAGGTAGTGTATCAATACTTTACTTCTTAATGGTGAATAGCATTCCATAATGTGGATGGATTAACTATTGCTTAACCATTTACTCCTGAAGTATTTCCAATGTTTGGCTATAACAAAGTAAGCTGCTGTAAGCATCGCTGTATGGGTTTTTGTGTGAATGTGAGTATTTATTTTTCTGGAATAGAAGTCCAAGAGTCGAATTGCAGAGTCATATTTTGTTTTATAAGAAACCCTTTATTTAGTTCTACATCTTAAAAAATTTTCTCTGTGTTTTTTTTTTCCCATAGTTTTACATTTGAGTCTGTGATTCTTTTGTTATTTTTTGCATAAAGACTAAGATTTAGGTCAAGGTTCATTTGGGGGCCTATGGATGTTCAAATGTCCATATTTGTGTGGGTCTATTTCTGGGATCCCTGTTCCGTTGCTATTACTGTGGCCATATAATATTTGCCTTAATGTTGGGTAGAGTGATTCATCCCATCTTATTTTTACCTCCCAACATTATTTCAACTATTCTAGTTCCTTTGTTGCTCCTTATGCATTTTAGAATAAACTTATTTATAATTATAAAAAAGAAATCTTGCTGAGATTTTGGTAGGAATTGCATTAAAACTGTACTTAAATTTGAGGAGAAGAATTAGTGTCTTTACTATGTTGAGTCTTTCAATTCAATTGATCTCAATTTGATAAATACCCTCTTACTCTTATTTTTCTGAGAGTTTTATGCAGGCACAGGTATTAAAATTTGTAAAATACTTTTTCTGCATAGATTGATATAATCAAGTGATTTTCTCTGTTAATATAGTGGGTTATACTTATTGATTTTATTTTTTATTTTCAAATATTAAACAGTCTTGCATCTCTGGAATAAACCCCACTGGTCATGATTATAATGATTTTTATAAATTGCCAAATTCTATTTGTGAATATTTTGCTAAGGAATTTTTGCATCTGTAATCATGAGGAATATTTATTTTTATTATTGTTTTTAATACTCTCTTTATCTTGTTTTGGTATCAGGGTAATACTGGTTTCATAAAATGAATTAAGAAGTTCCCTCTTCTATTTTTTAAAAAAAGATTGTGTGGAATTGGTATTAATTCTTCTTTAAATGTTTAATAAAATTCTCCAGTGTAACCATGTGAGCTTAGTGATTTCATTTTTGAGTGTTTTGAAATTACAAAATCAGTTTCCTCAATTATTTTTTATTTGCCTAGAAACTTCTTTTTTTAATACATGGATTATTTAGAAGTGTGCTGCTTAGACTCTTAAGTGTTTGGAAATATTCCTGTTATCTTACATTACTGATTTCTAATTTGATTTCATTGTGGGCAGAGGACAAACTCTATATGATTTCAATTATTTTAATTTCTTGCTGCTTGTTTTATGTGCTCAGGATATGGTCTATTTTGGCATATATCCTGTGGGCAATTGAAAAAAAGTGTCCTTTATAAATGTATAGTTGTATGGAGTATTCTATAAATGTAGATTATATTATTTGATGGCATTGGTGAACTATTCTGTCTTTCCTAATTTTCTGTCTAGTTCTTCTAGCAATTATTGAGAGAAGGGTATTGAAGTCTCCAACTGTAATTGTGGATCTGTTTATATTCTTTTCAGTTCTACCAGTTTTTGTTTCATAACCTTTGTAACTCTATTGTTTGGTAGATACATCCTTAGGATTACTATGTCTTCTTGGGAGATTGACCCTCTTATTATTATATAAAGTCCTTCTCTGTCTCTGGAAATTTTCTTTTATCTGAAGTGTACTTTATCTGATATTAAAATGTGCTTCTTGCTTTCATTTGATTAATGTTTCCCCATTTTAACTTTTCTTTTTTTCTTAATCTTTATCCCAGGATATTTTTAAAATTGATTTTTAGAGAGAGAGAGGAAGAGAGAGAAACATCTATTGGTTGGTTGCTTCCTGTATGCACCCTGACTGGGGATTGGGCCTGTAACGTAAGTATGTGCCCTGACCATGAATTGAACCAGCAACATTTTGGTGTATGGGATGACGCTATAACCAACTTAGCCACCTGGCCAGGGCCCATTTTTAACTTTTTAACTGGTCTATATTATTATATTTGAAATTAGCTGCTAATAGGCAGCATATAGTTGTGTCATGACTTAAACATTTTTTAATTTTATTTTAGAGAGGGATAGAGGGAGGTAGAGAGGAAGGGAAGAGAGATGGAAAAAGAGGAAGAGAGGCCCACGACCTTCTGGTGCATGGGACAATGCTCCAACCAACTGAAATCACAGTGCCCGGGGCAGGTCATGCTTTTTAATTTACTCTGCCAATGTCTTTTACTTAGTATATTTAGACCATTTACATTTAATTATTGATGTGTTAGAGCTTGAGTCTGCTATTTTATTTACTAATTATATTTTTATTTGCTCTCTCTGTGTTTTGTCTTCCTATGGATCACCTGAACAGTTTTTTAAAATTCAATTTTGATTTATTTATAGTAAAATTCCTAAAAGATAATTTCATTGAATATAGAATTCTGGGTTGATATTTATTTTCTTTCAGCTTTTGAAAAAATGTGCCATTGCCTTTGGCCACTGTGGTTTCCAAGGAGGAATCTGATGTCATTTGGATTGTTTCCTTCCCCCTTAAAAAGTGTCATGTCTTTCTCAGTACTGTGAGAGGATCAGTTTGTGTTGTTTGAGTCATCCAGTTTGAGGTGATTTGTTTGAGCACTAGTACGAAACTGATACAACTAGTGCTGAGTGTAGTCCTAACTGAAGTAAATCTCACCTGGCATTGGGAAGTAGGTTCTCTCATTCCCCACTTTCTAGAGGCAGCAGAGCAGGCTCAAAAACGGCGAGGGACATGCCCAGGGCTACACAACACACAAGTACACACTCATACCAGCTTTGGAAAGACCCTAACATGGCCTGGGAGACCCAACCTGCAGCTCTGCAGGCACTGGGGGAGGCAGCCAGGCAGCGGAGGACAGCCTTCTCTGCTCCCTCCCAGAGCCAGCAAACATGGGCATGGTGTGTTGTGCTCAAGGCTGGGGCCCTGACTGGCAATGCGACTAAGAGGCCAACGAGCATTTTATGGCCCAGGAGTCAGTGAGGCCAGGGGCACCTTACCGTCCTCACTGAAGATGGGGGCTGTGCACAGGTGGTGGGTGACGCTGGGGTCTTGCTCAAAGGGACACTCCACTTGTTTCCATGTGATGAACTCTCCAGCCTGCTTGGCCAGCTCCAGAAATTTCTGCCAGGGTCACAGAGACACAGGAAGGTGGCACTCTACTCCCAGGGCCTCGACATTCCCTGGGAGAGCGGGCCAGCCCTGCAAGGCTTTCTCATCACCTCTGAGTGAGCAAGTTGGAACTCGGGGCAATAAATGGCATCAGGAAAACTGGGTGTGCATCACAGTTCTTCATCCCCTCTGAGGCAGCAGCCACACTGACACCTGGGCCTTCCCAGCCCCTGGGTCATGGGGACAGGGGGCTTGGGCTATGGCCCTCAGTAGCCAGTGACTCTAGCTAGAGATGAGCATTACTTTAGTTTCATCCTACTTATTTACTAGAGGCCCGATGCACAAAATTTGTGCAAGCGCAGCCTTTCCTTCTCCTGGCTGCCGACAATGGCTATCCTCTGGCACCTGAGAACCCAGTCCTCCCTCGCAGCCCTGGCTTCATCTGGTCTAATTAGCATATTATGATTTTATTATTGTAGACTAGGGGCCCAGTGCATGAAATTCATGCATGGGGGGGGGGTTGTCTCAGCCCAGCCTGCACCCTCTCTACCCCTCGAGGAATGTCTCACTGTCCGTTTAGGCCTGATCCCAATAGGATCAAGCCTAACTGGGCATTGGACATCCCCCTCACAATCCAGGACTGCTGGCTCCCAACTGCTCACCAGCCTGCCTTCCTGATTGCCCCTAACCACTTCTGCCTGCCAGCCTGATCACCCCCTAACCACTCCTCTGCTAGCCTGTTTGCCCCTAAATGCCTTCCCCTGCAGGCCTGGTCCCTCCCAACTGCCCTCCCCTGCTGGCCATCTGTGGTGGCCATCCTGTGTCCACATGGGGGCAGGATCTTTGACCACATGGGGGCAGCCATCTTGTGTGTTGGAATGATGGTCAATTTGCATATTATTCTTTTGTTAGATAGGATGTGGCTATTCTTACTTATGGCAAGTTTGTTTATTTAAAGAACTAGAGGCCTGGATCTGGGCCTATTGGGTTAGGCCAGCAGGGGGGCGGGGCTGCAGCAGTTGGTGGGCCAGCCCTTCCCCCTTGTTGAACTCCTGGTTGAACTCCAGGTCAAGCAGACAATTATAGGATATGCAAATAAGTTTAAATAAATGTATTTAAATAAAACAAGAAAATTCATTGGCGTAGAATCTTTTAAAGTGAAATTTAAATACATTTATTTAATTAGAAAAAAAATATGTGCTTACTCAAAGAAGGATTTTGAATAAATAGCAGTACCAAGTCATGACTGGGTGGGAGCCCCATGCCTGGTCTCCTGTGATCAGCCCTCGACAGACTCCGCCCCCAAAGGTTTCCACCCTGAATCTGGGGCCCTTCAAGCAGCTTGCAGTCTTGCTCTTGCTCATCAGCCTGGTTCTGAAGACCAACTCAAGAAGGCAAAAGAGAGGATTCCCATACCTTGTGGGTGTCGGGGTAACCTAAAAAGGGAGCTCCCAGGTGCCTGGGCCCCTGTGGCCTCTCTCAAGCCCAGCCTCTGCCATGACATCTCCAGCCTGAACTGCCCTGCCTGCTGGACTGGCCCTCCCCGGTCATACTGGCCCTTGGGTGACCAAGCCTACTGGGACCCATCACTGGAGGGCACCTGCAGAGCCCTTCCCCAGCTGCCTGGCATATCCTCCTGGGCCCACTGTGCTGCCCAGTGGAAAGTCTGGCTTTACAGGAGGAGAGACTGAGGCGCAGAGCAGGGGCCAGCCCGGGACTGACGGCCCTTGGAGTTGAAGGCTGAGTGGAGCCAGCAACAGGGTGACTGGCCCTCCTGCAGATTGGGGGTACCACTGCTGCATGGTGTGCTCCACCTGTCTGACTCAGTGACTGCCTGCTGTCAGCCCCACAACCACAGCTACTTAGAGCCATGTGTGCTGGCAGCTTGAGGGCTAGTAGAGCAGCCTTGCCGGGCTCTGAGGAACCTGGGGACTGGAGCAGTGTGACCCAGGGATGTCCAGCCTCTTTTGCAGGGTCTCCCTCTGCCTGGAATGTCAGGAGGCCTCCTGGAGGACAGGACACTTGAGCTGACCATGGTGAACGTCCCTTGTGCCCATTCTATCCTCCATCTACTTCCTCCTGTTGCCCAAGGCCCCTCCTCTGGGGGCCTTCCCTGGCCCCCTACCCTGTGCAACCTGTCAGCACCTCGCCAGTTGTCAGCCTGATGCTCTTCAAGGGCTGGAGAGAAATCTGCCTCATGTGTGCTGGGCCGAGGCCTGCAGAGTGGGAATCGACCCTGCGGGAGACTCAGTTTCTTATGGAGGATGTGGGTGGGTAGACCCCAGTGCACCTGCCCTGACATTGTGGTGAACTGTGGCCTGGCCAGCACTCCTGCTGGACCCTACCTCAAAGTAGGCACGCCCATTGGGGAGGTAGTTGGAACGGCCCTCGTGAAGGAAGTAGATGTCTTTGATGAGAAGGCTGAAGAAGGGAATGGCAATCTGGAAGAGACAGGGTAAGTCAGCCCTTGCCAGCACCTCAGCCCGGGACCTCGATGCATCCCCAGGCCACAGAGGGTGGGGGAGACTTCCTGGGCACAGCTGGCCTTGGGGCTGCATGGGGCCCAGGCTACTCAGTGTGCACGGGGGGGGGGGGGGGGGCGCAAAATGGAAACCACAAAGAAAGGGGGTACAGGTCTCTTTCCCTGAGGCTGAACGGTTTCCTCCCGGGCCCCATCAGGCCCCAGCGCTGACTGAGCTCCTACTGTAGATGGTGGCCCTGGAACATTTCCTCCCTCTCCTGCTGGGGTTCGAAACGAGCACTCTGAGCACAGAGTCCATCCATATGGCATGGGGTCATCTTTGGCCTCCTTTTAAATGCATATTTAACAGCTTGTCATTGTCTGTCCTTCTTGATGCTGAAGATCTGAACTCGCTGAGCGATGGTGAGGCCAAGCGCATGGCTGCAGTTGTTGAAGGTGGGGCTGCCGAGCTCAGCCTGAGGGGCCCCTGCCTCATTGCGTGCTGCTCTCTCACTGCTCTGCAAAGCCCTAGAGCACCAGGACCCCTGCTTTCAGCTCAGGCCACCCTGGAGAAGCAGCCGCCTCTCCCCTGTGTCCTGGTTTAAACTGTGTTCCCCCAAAGGTATGTTGTATCCCAAATTCTGGTGGATTTTATTTGGGGCTATCCTTTTAGAATGAAATCAAGTTATGATGAGGTCACACTGGCTATGCGGGTTCTAATCCAGTGACTGATGTCCTATGGCCGTGTGGAGGCAGAGGCAGAGATGGGAGCAATGTGGCCACTAGCCAAGGAGCTCCCGAGGCCACCGAAGCTGGAAGGATCCCTGGAGCCTCCAGAGGGAGGCAGCCCTGGCGCCCTGCGTGTGGGTGCAGCTCTGCACGAGGACATGCTTTTGTCCTAAGAGCCAGCTGGTGTGCACAGCCCCAGGATCTGTCTTCGGGTCCAGAGCTGGGCCCATGCTGCCAGGCTAGCCCAGCACCCTGGAGATCAGACACCAGGCCTGGATGTTTCTGTTTCATGGACGTGAGCCCCCTTCTAACTCCACCTCATTCAAGTCAGCTAAGGCTTTGAGGTGTGGGCCTGGGCGCTGACCGCTCTGGATAGCACAGAGCATGGATGGCTCAGCTAAGCAGGGCAGATGGGGCAACTGAGGCCAGTGGAGTGGCAGGTCCTGGCCCAAAGGCATGAGCTAGTGACCACCAGGGCCAGGACCAGAGACAGAGTTAGCAGGAAGACCCGGGACCAGGCATCTCCTGGCCTGCAGAACTTTCAGTGCAAAGACTGCAGCCAGTGGGGACTGGCGCCCTGGATTCTTCTCAGTCCCACAGCACTTGCCCCGGTTGTGGTTTTGCTGTGCTGGTGGCAGAGCTCCGAGAAGGGAGGCGTGTCTCAGCAGGAGAGTCTCAGGAACAACCACAGAGCCAGGAAGGCCTTGTGAGCCCTGCCCTGCTTCAGTCCCCATCTGTGCTCACAGCCCTGTCACAGGAGCAAGTGCGTGCCGCATTGCTGAACCCAGCCCAGCCGGGAGGTCACTCGGAGATGCCTCTGTAGAGAGGGCCTGTGACAGAGACAGGGTAGGGGTGAAGCTGGGGAGAGGGCAGGTAGAAGAGGGAGCAGGATCACCCATCCAGAGAGGATGACCCCAGCAGTGTGACTGCAGCTCCATAAGGAAGCTCTTCTGATCAGCTAAAGCTGCTGGGGGTGGGCGGATCTGTCTGGGAAAGTGGCGAGTTCCCATACTGAAGACGGGACAGCATGTCTCTTACACAAGCTATAGAAGTGCAAGGATCCTCTGATGCAGCCCACCTGGACCAGGGTGGTCTAGAGCAGGCAGGAGCCTAGAAGACCAGGCAAGCCTCTGACCTACCTGCTCCTGGCTGCTGTGGGCAGACAGGGAGTGATGGGTGGTCCCTCACAGTTGCAGAAATTCCCAGTTGGATCCATCTGGTGCTGGAAGGAGACAGGGACGCAGCTGGGCACTGTCCCTGGAGAAGGCCGACCTCACCTGGCTGCCAACAACCATGCTTACCTCTAGGATGAACAGCTTGGCTGTCTTCACTTTGTTCCAGGTCTTCTTCAGCCTGGACTCGGGGCTCATGTTCATGTCAGCTGCAGAGGGAGACCGAACTGGGGAGGCTTGCCCCGGGCTGCAGTCCCCTCACTGCCCTGGGGGAGGCTTCTGTGTGGGCCCTCTGCCCAGCCTCTGAGACTGCAGCCTGACCTGGGCTGAGGTCTGCAGCAGCCTCAGCTGCCGGGCAGCAGGTAGATGTTGTGTTGGGGTGACCTGGCTTTTGCCTGTGCAGGCCCCATCCCAGTCTTCCGCACACTGGCCCCACACGGCGCCAGGGCCAGCTTTGGACCCTGCTCTCTCTGGATCTGGGGACATACGGCCATACCCTCACCAAGCACCCTGAGGAGGCTGAACCCACTTCAAAGCTGGCACCCTTCTTGGATCTCTGGGGTGGGAATGCGGGCCCAGCGGGCACTTGCTCTCTGCTCAGAGGAGAGTCCTGGCTTGAAGCCCGCAGGCCTGGTTGCCTACGCTCACCTGCCTGGGGCTGGACTCAGGCCAGCTACTCACAGATGATGCCATGTGGGAGCTGAAGTTGCCAATGTTGAAGCACTCGCGGGCCATGTCGATGAAGAACTGATCACCTGGGCCCTCTGCTTCTTCCTGGACAGCTGGGGACAGCACCTGAGCCTCAGCAACGAGAGGTCCCCCTCCTATCTTGACCACACACCCTGCTCACCAGCCAGACCCTCCTGATGGTTGGGATATGTGATCTGGGCCATCTGCAGCTTTGGGCTCAGAGCTCTGAGCATGCCCAGAGTAGCACCGCGCAGGCCCACTGCCGGCAAGGGCTTGCGGGGGCCACTTGCAGCAAGGGAGGCCCTTTCTTTCTGGGCCAGGGCCACACCCCTCTAGAAGCAGAAAGCTCGCCCACTCCTTCTCTTTCCTCCCAGCATGAGGCTGGCTCTCCCCAGCCAGGACCACACCTGACCCCTGATGCTGACTCCATTCAGGTAAACCTGCTTCCCGCTTCCAGGGACACTCCAGGCCTCAGCAGTGCTCTTCTCGCCTGAGAAAAGGTAAAACTGGCCTGAGCAGTGTGCTGTGTGTCTGCAGAGATGTGCCACCAGAACCTGTCAGGCAGCCCTGCCTCTGGGCTTGCCCTGTCCCTCCAGGGAGCAGGTGACTGTGGTGGTGGCCGAGCAAGGCAGGCCTTGGGACAGGAAACTAATACCAGAGGTGTCACAGGCCATCGTTTCTTTCTGGCCAGACCTCTTCCTTTTCCCGTGCCACAGGCATTCACTCTCATGTGCCCCCTGCATCCCATGCTCTGTCGCAGCATCTGATTCTGGAGAACCCAGCAGGTGACATGGGCTGCCTGCAGTCCTTCCCTATGACAAATGGCCCGGCCTCTCCTGATGAGGGGTGGCCTGAGGGAGGCCCCTGCTGTGAGGAAGAGCAGGCCTGGCTGGCTGGATGCTTCTTGCTGACATGTATGTCGGTTCATACCGGCCAGGTCTTCCTACTTTCCTGGAGAAGCCAGACTGGACTTAAAACGTGCAGTCTCCTAGCTCCTAAAGGTTGGGCCATTTCTACCTCTAAATCTGAGAGAGCCAAATACAACACGTGCCCAGCAGACAGGCATCATGCAAGCCATCAGCCTCTGACAACCTCTGCTAGAGGCTGGTAGGTTCGTGCTGACTCTGCCCAGAGGGGAAATGTCACTGCGGGCAAGCCAGGTGACATCTGGAATCCCGGAGGGTGCCCAGTCTGGCCGGGCTTGGGGACGTTGACTCAAGAAGCCCTTCTCATTCCTCCCAGGGAGCTCCTCCTGCCTGCTCATGTCTTGGGTTCTATGGACCATATAGACCGCAGTGGCCATGAGGCAGCACAATCTGTTGAACCATCTCATGTAAGCCTCCAGGTTCTTGGTATCCTCATCAAAACAGGGCTAGGAGAGATGAAAGACCTACACTCAGTATTCTTGTCAATGATTTTCAGAATATGAGGTCAGTTCACGATCATGATAGACAATGTGGAAAATGTCAAAACCTCAAAACCATCCACTAACACCAATCATCTGATGCTCACCTTCTAGTCTTTTTACTATATACGTAGAGATGTAATGTAATATGATATATATGGATATGATATGTAATACTCGATCCTCATCATTCACAGGTTCTGTGTTTGTGACTCTACCTACTCCCTAAAAATGTATTTGTAACCCCCCAAATAATGCTTCACTTTCCCTCTCACTCATGGATGTGTGCAGAGTGGCAAAATGTTGGAGTCACCCAACACATGCTAAGGTGAAGCGAAATGATGCCTAGCCTTCTTGCTTCAGCTACCATGCTGACATGTGTCCTTCCTGCCATCTAGCGGGTGTCATGGGGACTTCATGCTTCCTCTGCCCAGTGCAGTGCTGCGGGGCTGTCTTGGGTTCCTAAGCAGAAAGCATGTGGTGCCCGAAGGGAAGGTAGGCTTGAGATGAGCTTTCAGGCATGAGTCATAGTGCTGTTGGAATGAGTTCAATGTCATTGAATGAACAATATTTATTAAAGAAGATGTCTTTAAACAGAAATGCACATAAAATAAGGCTCTTTGTTGATTGGTTGATGAAAATGTTGGGATGAGAGGCTCGCAAGGAACCTAAGCCTGCATTTCCCTTGGGAGCAATGGGTGTTTGCTGGTGCAGAGTTCCCGACAAGCTTGTAGGACATAACTACTGTGAATAATGAAAATCGACTGTATCTTCCTTCTGCTATGTAACTAAGTATATCTCCATATTTTTCCATGTGAACTTTTCATGTACCATACAATATCCTTTGGAAAATTTTCAATTGATGTAGAACATTCCACTATATAAATACAGCACCATTTAAAAAATTAAACTTAAAAATACAAGTTAAAATTGAGAGGTGACTTTCAATAAATACTGGGGAGGCGGGAAAGGGGGATCTATCCAAGCAAAGTGAAGAGAGAAAGCAAACAGGAACAGGAAAGGTACAGGAGGCCACCAGAGGGACGTGAGCAGACACAGATCCACTCTCAGCAGTAATCACCATTACTACAATGCAAAACCCAGGTGCATGCTAGTTGCAAGAGACAGACCCCAAACCTAAGGAGATAAGTAAAAAAGTAGAAAAATACATACGATAAACACTACATCGATGTCTTGATATTTGGCAAAACAGACTCCAGGATGAAAAGTGTTGGAAGAGACTAACGGGTAGTTGTTTAATGATAAAAGGTTCAAGTTATCGAGAACATGTCACAAGTCTAAACTTGTCTGCACTTAACAACACAGCTTAAAAATACAAAGGCAAGAAAAAATTGGGTAAAAAATGGAAAGAATAGAGAAAATTGAGAATAATTTCATCTATAAATGTGAAAACTTGGGAGGAATGGTCAAATTCCTGGAAAAATATACATTACAAAAAGTAAAGAAGAGGACATACCGATGGCCATTACATATATGAAAAGATGCTCAATATCACTAATCCTCAGAGAGATGCAAATGAAAACCACAATGAGATCGCCTCACACCTGTCAGAATGGCTACCACCAAGAAATCTACAAACAACAAATGTTGAAAAGGATGTGGAGAAGAGGGAACCCTTGTGCTCTGTTGTTGAGATGCAGATTGGGAAACAGATGGAGGCTCCTCAAAATATTAAAATTGGGACTGCCTTATGACCCACCAATTCTATTTCTGGGAATATACCTGAAGAAACTCACCAAAAACCATAAAAAGAAAAAGTTTAGTAAATTTCACTCAGCTAAAGTTAAGAACACACACCAATCAAAAGACATAATAATGAAAATGAAAACCAAAGCCACAACTAGGAGAGGAAAATTTCAGTACATCTAGTTGACAAAGGATAATTATCTAACACAAAAACTCATAAAAACGCTTAAGAAAAAGACGAATCGCCAGTAGAAAACTAGATGGAAGTGAGGGATAAGCATTTCACAGGAGAGAAAATGAGAATGTCCAAAACCCATGAAAAGACGGTCCACTTAACAGTTTGACAAAAATTAAGGAATCTGACCATTTCAAGTATCAATCAGTGAGGATGCAGAGCAAGAGGAACTCCCTGTGGCATGGTGAATGGGCACAGCTGCATCTGGCATCATCCTGGAAGGCTGATCGTGTGCCCACCCTGTGAGGGAGGCAGTCTTTCTCTCCTAGGTATATCCTAGGGCAACAGTTCTCAGAGTGTTGTGGGTTCACAAAGGCAAAACCATTTTCATATTTATAGAATGTTACTGCCTTCTCATGGAGACATCAGTGGTGTGGTAGAGAATGATGGGGAAAATCGCTGTGCCGTAGTCTGGATGGAGCGGCCATTGTGTTCTGTTAAGCAGCAAGTGTGACTTAAGAATGTCCTTGAGGAGACAAACTTTTCAATTTTATGAAATTTTGGCCTCACTAAGTCCCTGCCCACCAGAAGTCTGGTGGTGGTCTTAGGAAAAACCCTGTGCGGCTGACCTGTGAGCCCACACCTTTCTCAGGGGACAGTTCTTACTTCAAAGCAGGCCTGACTCTACGTGGTTATTCAGACATCAGTATTTGGCTGAGATTGTCTTGAAAATGAACAAATTGAACCTGTCCCTTCCGAGAACAAATGATAATATTTGTTGCCAATGATAAAGTTCAAGTTTTCAATAGGAAATTGGGAACTTGTAAAACACGTGTCTACCTCTGGGAACTCGACAGCTTCTGATGGGTAAGGACTTTTTTATTTTTAACTAGAGGCCCAGTGCACAAAATTTGTGCAAGAGAGGGCCTTCCTTCCCCTGACTACAGGCACTAGCTTCCCTCTGGCACCAGCAGGCACCTGGGACCAGGGCTTCACTCTGGTTGCCAGCAGGTACCTGGGACCCAGGATTCCTTTGTAGCCCCAGCTTCATCTGGAAGTTCATCCAGGACATCTGGAAGGACATTCAGTCTAATTAGCATATTATGCTTTTATTATAATAGATGAGACCAGTAAGTGTTATTAATGAATATAATTTTAAAATCTGGTATAATAAAATGTGCCAATGTTTGGAGGATTGGCTTGATTCAGTGGAGCCATATTGTCCAAATGACCAAGGTATAATGTTACAAAATCACTCATCACTAATCACATGGGCAAAGGGAGCTACTCAAGATGCAAGATGGCCCAATGGATTTAATGTAATAGAGCTCAGTCCACTGATGTATTTTCATATTGCACATTGCAGTTAATCTTTAAAAACTATGGCAAGTGTAGCATCAAAGAACATTCCCAATTATCTCAAACTAGAGGTCTAGTGCACAAAATTTGAGTCCCTAGGCCTGCCTGGTGATCAGGGCCAATTGGGACTTTCTGGCTGCCAGCCAGGGCCTTCCTTCCTCCAACTGCCCTCTAGTGGCTGGGGCCTTGCTTTGTTCTGTGCCACCCCCTAGTGGTTAATGCACATCATAATGACTGAACTCCCAGTCAGTCGAACTCCCCAGGGCACAATTTGCATGTTATCCTTTTATTATATAGGATGATTGTAAAATACCCCTCCTCTTTCCAACTATATACTTTTTGGAGGTTAGATTTTCCACCAATAATGTTAAGAGATTGAATGCAGAATCAGATAAGAGAATTCAGCTGTCTTCTAAATCAGTCATTAAGGAGATTTGTAAAAATACAGTAAAACAATGTCACTCTTTTTTCGTTATTTTGGAAAAGTAAAAAAATATATTTTTTATTTTGGAAAATATAGTTATGTCAACATATAGTGGGTTATTATGAATAAATGAATAAGTTAAAAAGTTATCCATATTAATAGCTGATATGATGGCCATTTTAATGATAAATATCAGGACAGAAAAATCAACATAACCAGAAGTTCTTTGGGATCCTCCATAATATTTTAAAGTGGAAAGTTGTCCTAGACCAAAACATTTGCAAACTGATGGCCTAGGAAAATGTGCACCCCTGTGTACCAGGAACATGCAAGAATGTTCACAGCAGCAATATCTATAATGGCAAGAGGCCAGAAACAACACAAATTTCATCTACTATAGAGTGGGTAAATAAATGTCACATGTAATCTTGATATACGTCACAATAAAAAAAAATGCTTGAAAATGGCCAAATAATGCTTGAGAAACAAAAAGCCAGCAGAGTAGCCAAGTCTGCTTCCCCTTCCTTGTCCCTCTCTCCCTCCCTCCGCCACCTCAATTCCCTTCAATGACAGTCTTCATAGAGATGTCCCCACAGGTTTGCTTGTGCAAGTGGCTACATATCACACACCCTCCCGTTTGTTGTTGCTACAAATGGCCACATATTCCTTGTCCATACTTACAGGTGCTTTTATTCTTTTTAACAACTCCATAACATACATAGAATGAATGGATGTACTAAAATTTTAAATCCAGTCTCTCTGGATGATAAGGTAGGTTGATTCCAGCCTTTGGACATAATAAACACGGTTTATCTCATATCTTTGTGTGTGCCTCTATGTGTATGTACATGGGTGTGTATATCTTGTGGATAAATTATTAGGTGTGGAAACTTGGGGTCCAGGGGTACATTTTAAGTGTTGATGCTATTACCACACTGACCTCCAAAGTGGCTGTGCCAATTTTCCCCACCAACTGTGGGTGAGAGTATTCCTTCCCTACACAGGTACAGACAGTGCTTACCTCTGCTAATCTGATCAGTGAAATGCAATATTGCGTATTTAATGTGCACTTCTTTTATCAGGTGCTGGGCAGAAGACACGCTCTTTCCAGTTCTAATTTCATTTGATCCCGTGGATAAGCACTAGGCCCCCTGCTGGTTGGGCTCTGAAATGGGAGGGGCAGGCTCTGAAATCTGTGTATGGACCTCATTCTGGGCACTTGGCCCAAGGACCACTCCACCCTCAGAGGGAAGCTTCCCTGGGCAGCGGGCACCAGCCTGCACTTCTCAGAGTGACCGCTGGAGGGAACCCTCGTCCACCGAGACGCACCCAATTGGGGTGGCCTGTCCTGGATCCCTAGGAAGCTAATCCAGCTGATCTTAAGGGAATCGTGTCTCCCCACCTCTCCCCTTCGACAGTGGGTCACTGCAGGGACAGCCCGTGCAAGGGCCTTCTACATTTGTGCTGGCCAGAGGGTCCTTGTTTACAAAAGCCTGGACAAATTCCTCAGGCCCGATGTGTTGCAGCCATACTTGCACTGGGAGAAAAGTATGCCTGCTGGAGGCCTGGCATGGTGCTCCCTCCATCTCCTTGCCTCCAGCCTACCCCAGGAGGGATTCTGGGCACCCACCCTTCTCAGGAGGGCTCTGCAACCCCGTTCTGTGTGGTCACAGAGCCCGGCAGAGTTCCTTTCCCATGCCCAGGGCTGCCTCTGATCATGGGGCCCTGGGCAAAGGTCCCTGGGAGTGTCCGTGGGATGTGATACCCTGGAAACCAGTCTGGAATCTGGGGACTGATGACCTGCTCCCTCCAGAGGAGGCCTGGTGGTTGAGAGTTTGGGTCAGAATTGGGTCCTGGCTCTGACCCTCCTGGCATATCACAGCCCCCTTGTTTGTGAAAAGGGAATAATAATAGCACTGCCTGGCAGGTGAGGGAAGATGAGAGTGTATGTCACATTGAGTACAGTGTTTGGAAAACAGCAAGGACACCCCCCCATCCCTCTCCCTGGAGAGACCCATTGGCTGCAGCATCTTCCAAAATCCCGTGTGCTGCAAGTTGGCTGAGGCATCCTTCCCATGGGAGGGTCTGGGCTCCTCTGGAAAGCTAGGGGTGGGTGCAGTGAGTTCTGGGTGGGGAGGCTGAGGCCCAGGTGGAAAAGGCACTAGTTTGTGGGAGGATCACACAGCAGGTGGTGTCAGACCCAGGATTTGAATCCAGTTCTGTCCCAGGCCAGGACTCGCCTACCTGCCAGGGTCAGAGTTGGGCAGGGCTGGAGTTTTGCCCTCTGTTCTCACCCCGGGTTGCTGAGAACTGCTCCAGGCTCTGGCCCTGCCCCAACAGACTCAGGGCTTGAGTTATGCTGAGACAGGGCCTGGGCCAGAGAGGGGGTGAGGGGTGGCCAGTGGATCTCAATTGGTCCCGCTCTTGGTCTAAGGCTGAGGTGGCACGGGCTTTCTCGCCAGCTCCACGTGGGTCAGCTGTTGGGCTAGCCTATAGGGGTCGCTGCAGATTCGGAGGATCTCCCTGTGGATGGAAGCCGGTGGCTGGGTACTGTAGGAGATGGGCCTGTGGGCCCAGAGCTGCCAGCTTCTGGTGCAGAGCCTGCAGGACCTGGTGCAGCCTCAGTCTGAATGCCTGTGGGTGGGGAGGGTCAGGCCCGGGCACGCCCCTCCCCGTCTCTAAGGTCTGAGGCAGGCGCCCGGGCTGGCGAGGAGCAGCTGTTATTAGGTGTGCCCTTGCCGCTGCCTCATCCTAAAGCAGGCCCCCGGGCAGGCTGGGGCCAGAGTCAGGCCAGTGGAAAAGAAGGCTGCAGGGTTACCAGTGGGAGCTGAGAAAAGCAAACCACAGGGAGGGTGACGGGGTCTAATGCTGCCCCAGCTGCCTGGGCAGGTGGGCTGGGCAGTGCCAGGGAGCAGAGGAAGGAAGGGAGGAGGGGGGAGGTGTGGAATGGGCCCTGACCCGGCAGCTGGCCGTTTGTTCAGCTTAATCTTCAGAGCCAGGCTAGCTCTGGGCGCACACTGGGCAGTTGACATCAGTTACTGTTTGGATACAGTCCCTCACCACGTAGCTGGGGGACAGGTTCCTCTTTGCACCACCCTGGGCCAGTGCAGGGGAACCCCCCCCCCCATCTCTCCCAAGGGCAAACTGATAATTCTCCCTCAGAGACCCTATGTTCAAGGAAGGTGCCATCAACTGGCTGGGTTTACTTAACAGATGTTCACACATTCCCAAGGGCGTGGTCAGTAATCCACAAAAAGAGTCCCTAGCCTGTCCGCACACAGCCCCCCAGGGGACTCAACCCTCCATATGCCAAGATGCTGACAGGGAAGGTGTCGGGCGCCAGGGTCTGGTCTCTGGGTGGCACCCAGGTGTTGGGCAGGCAGGTGTGTGCATGGGCAGGTCCTGGCCCAGAGGCCTGGGAAGGTAATGGTGGTGAATTGTGGGTACTGCCAGGTAATGTCACATCAAGTGGTTTAGTCATGCTCCTGTGACACACACACCCAGTGGGCACCTACTTGCCTGGCCGCGCATGCTGGGGGCCCGGACAGCTCCAGGCTCTGGGGGGCTCAGGAGGGCCGCTGAGGTCCCGCACTGGTGGTGCTGGGGCTCTGGCGACAGGTGTCTGCTAGCCTCTGATGAAAGTGCCTCTGTGCGAAGTGGCCACAGGTACCTGTGGCAGGATCCTCAGGGACACAGGAAACAGAGCAGGAGACTGCCTAACCTCAACCCGAACCCTCACTCTCAGAGCCCTGGGGCAGGCCCAGAGGCACCCTCTGGCTAGCAGGACCACGTGTGGCTAAACTGCTGTCTGACTGGTCTTTGTTGCACGAGGAAGGAACAGTCTCTCTCAGCTCTGCTGTACCCAGAGTGGTCAGTGTGCTGCCTCCCAGGCCTTCATTGAGTGCCGGGAAGATGTGCGTGTCAGCCGTGGCCAGCTTGGGTGACAGTCGCTGGCCTGTGAGTCCTGACACCTCCCTTGGCTCCATCTCTCTCCCATGTCTCTGGGGCGATTACAACCGGCCTTTGAATACCCTCACTTGCCCATTCCCCTTGCTGGCTCCATGCTGTCAACCAGTGGGCCAGCTCCTGCTGTCACCCCGGGCTCCCTCTGAAAGCCAGGGGCACTTTCTCCACTCCAGTGTCCCCTTGGGATGTTTGCTCGTCTGTTGGTCTCATGACTGGGTGCGGGCTCCTCCTGTCTCCCTCTCATCCTCCGTCCTTCGTTTCTGGGTAGCTGGTTCCCCTCTAGTGTCATTGAGTGTTGATGTGATTACCTGAGCAGCTTCTCTTCTGATCGCCAGAGCCACATGACCCAGGGCCACTTCTACCCAACACGAGCAAGTGTCCCTCCAGGCTGTCACCACCCCTTGATCTGGCCTCTCCCCTCTCCACGATCCACTTTCCTCCATGGTCTCCGTGGTCCAGGCTCTGCTCCCCTCCCTGGTGGCTGCGACGGCCTCCTTAGTGGCCCTGGCATTGGCGCCAGCCTCTCTCCACACCACTCTGCCGCCAGTGTCTGCTCAAAATGCCATCTAAACCTACCCCTCCCTCCTCACAGTGTTGCTACACTTTCACGAGGACAAAAGCCCTGCAGTCTTGAGGCCTGAGGTCCGCCCTGGCCTCACTCAGTGGCCTCCATGTGGCCCTCAGTCCCCTTGCTTGTGCTAAAGACACAGGCACTCCTATCCCCTTACCCTTCCCACACCTCCCCCTGCTGCCACAGAGCCTGGGCACCTTCTCCCTCTGGGCACACCCTCTGGCCTAGGGGCATCAGTGCCCCTCCTCACAACCCTTGCCCGCGCCCCCCTGGGGACAGTCCTCCCCTGGCCGCTCTTCTCACTGCTCCTGCACGTCACACTGGCCACGTTGCTCAGCCCTAGCATGAAGGGCTGCGCCTGGCTGGCCAGAGGGGCCAGCACACCTTTGCTGATGGAAGAACATGGCCTTCGCTTGCCTCTAGGCAACCGGCTTCTCCAGAGTGGACCACGGAGCCCTCCTGGAGCCAAGGACACAGCAACTTGTGCCTGTGGTTTGGTAGCCCACACTTACCCACGTGCAGAGAATTCAGCAGGAACTGCTTCTGCTGAGCCACTTTCATTCTAAGCAGTCACCACTTCCTATGTGCCTGTTCACGGAGGGCTTGAACCAGTAAAGCTACTGGTTCTCTCTTCCAGATCTTCAGTGCCCCCTCTGAATGTGAGAACGGACTACCCTTCTCTGTGACCTCCTTTCTTTTTCTTGCCAACTTTATGCCCTGCAGATGGAGGTGAGGAGAACCCTGAGGGACATCTGGCTCCACAAAAAGCCCACCTGGGAATGGCACAGTGCTCAGCACAGACAGCACCCTTTCCCCCTCCCTTCCAACTTGCCGGCAGGCCTGGGTCTATCTTCTCTATCCATGTCCACAGAGCCACCTGCTCCAGGCACACAGTCGGGGACAAGGGCAGAGGTCATCTGAGGGTGTGGTCAGCCCCAGCTCCCCAGGGTTGCCTCTGAGTTCTCCTGAACAGTGTGTTCTGTGATCAGAGCCCCAGTCTCTGGCCTCTATTCTCTGAACTTCTTGAAAACCTCCCCCTGATTCATCCCAGGGCCAATGACCATCCCCCGCGTCCCCAGGCAGTTTGTTCTCCATGTCAGCTTTCTGCCACCTGCGCCCTCGAGGGAGTGGCAGGAGGGCAGCAGGCTCAGTCAGCCAGCAGTCAGCAGTTGGCTGAGCTGGTGGGAACATAAGGCCAGCTGCCTTGCACAGGCCTGTGGGTGTGCCAAGGCACCACTGGGCTCTCTCCCTTCTCAGGACTTTTGGGATCCTTCAGCCTCTCTCACCTTTGGCATTGGCCTCCTTGAGTCCAGGTGCTGAGTACACAGAAGTTCATGGCTACTGTTCTCTATATTTTTATGTTTGAAATGTTCTATAAGGAAAGTTTCATGAAGTTAAAAATAATCTCCATATGCCTGAATTTTGGATAGAGTTTTTTTCTCACCAGAGTTCACATTTACCAAGTGCTGAAATAGAAGTGCACACGACATCAGCGGCTTTGCCTCGAAGCTGTGTGGGCACAGTTACCATCCTCTTTCTACTGATGAAGCACTGAAGCTCAGAGAGGGGAGGTGTCTTACTGAGATCACACAGCTGTGGTTCCTAAGCTTCTGTCTGGGCTCAGGTGGTCTGACCTAGATCCCTTCCCCTGCTTCCTAATGGCTCTTCCCCATCAAGGAAGGAGTAGAGCACACCTGCTCCTTTCTGAAATGAGCCCCTGCCTGTTCTGGGGGTTGAGGGGGGGTGGTCAGCCCAAAGTCCACCTGCAGCAACCAGGGTAGGGGAGCCAGCATGGAGAAGCCCTTCCCCTAGAGAGAGAGCATACTGTGGAATGGACAACCTGGGGTCATGAAGACCCTTGGGAGCCTTGGCCGAGACCTGTGTGTGTTTGAGGGGCTGGGGGCTGGGGAACCCTGGTTCCAACTCACACCACTCAGCACACTTAATTGTATCCCAAGGGAAGGGTTGGAAAATGTCCTGAATGAACTATTTCTTCTCCCAAAACCCAAACTGGTGGATATCTGCTCTCATAACAGCCCATTCATAGGTCTTAGTTGTACCTTACTTCTTCCCACAGGGTGTGAGAAAAGATTTCTCAGCACAACGCTGGCAGGTTCTCCGGAGCAGGGAGGGATGCTTTGTGAGGAGGCATGGCTTCTCAAGGCAATCAGCCCAGGACATCCTCCCATCCCTACCACTAGGACCGAATGGCAGGGCTTGCCTAGTGAAGAAAGTCATGTTTTGTCAATGGCTTAGACCTCATCTCTGCTGAAGGCCTCTGGGGGGAGGGACAAAAAGCAAGAGACTGAGTTCTCATCCTTTCATGTACCCTCTATTCCTTCCATCCATCCACCCCTGCACCCATCTCTTCTCCACAATCTGCCATTGTCCACTGTCCTTTTTATACGGTTATCCACCCACACACCCACAAACTCACTCATCTCTCCACCCCCACAACATCCCCACAGCACACATACCCACTCGCCTTCCCGTCCACACACCCTCCCATCCATCTATCCACCCCCACAACATTCCCACACCACACATATCCATTCACCTACCCATCCACACATCCTCCCATCCGTCCATCCATCTTCACCCGCCACCTAGTCATCAATCTTCTCATGTCCATTCACCCCATAAATCCACCTGTGTATTCAACTACCCAAACATCTCCCTCCCCCTCCACCCACCCATTAGAGTAGCATCTATTTATCCAACCAGTCAGCCAGGATCTCCTCTCCCTGCTTCTACTCCTGCCCCACCTGACCAATCCAATCATTGGGCATTATCCCTGGCCCTGTTTCCTGTGCATCCTAACAAAGCATCTCGACTCCCAGATGGAGCAGGGGGTGCAGAGGAGATCACCTTCATCTCACCAAGTGCTTAAACAGCCAAGTCACTTGCCTGCTAGGTGAAGTGACCCCAGGGCAGAGCTTCCCTCTCTGAGCTAACCTTGGGCCTGTGGCTCCCCATGCCCAGTGGCCTTTGCGATTTTCCTTTGCTTCACATGCAGTTGCCTCTGCTATGCCCAGACCCACCTTGGAGCACAGTGCTAGCTACCAGCTTGCCATGGTCAGTCTCCTCCCAGGGCAACTGATGTGCACCAACCCTGACGTTCTCTCCTTCCAGGTAAGACAATGCCAGTGTGGTCCACAGAGCCGCTTCCAGTGCCGCTAAATCTGTCTCTTCTGAAGGTGCTTGGACCTCCCCCTTCCCTCCCTCGCCCCCACACACGAGTTCCCCACACCACACATACCCATTTACCTACCCATCCACACATCCTCCCATCCCTCTATCGATCCATCCCCACCTGCCACTCTGCCCTTGTATCCTCAGCACAATCCTGCAGGATTTCTGTCCTGTTACCATAGAAAAGTGAGGCTTGGAGACTTTGAATGCCTTTCCCAGTGTAACCCAGCTGGGAGTGCTGGGCGGGGCAAGGTGGCAGAGGCACCTGAGGGGCCAGTATAGTGGCTGCCTCTAGGACCCTGGGGTGCAAGGATGGCCCAGACTCTGAGGTCTGGTTGGAGCCACAGGAGCCTCCTCTCCTTCTCTTCCATTCGCCCCCTCCTGCAGGATATACTATTTCCAGGATAACACAACAGCCCGTGGCTGTTACTCCCACTATTGCTGTTAGCTTGTCCGGCAGGGCCTGGTCCAAGGGGACTGATTGTCCCCCTGGTCCTAGTGTGGCGCAAGGACAGGACGGGGAGGCCTGTGGCCTGAGGCCCAGGGGGCCCTGCCAGGCTGGTCTACCGCTGGTGGACCAACGGCCTGACCACCAACCACAGAGCTGAGGGTCTCCCCTTGCCTGCCGTGGGTGACAATGATGAGAGCAAGGCAAGAGAGGGACAGGATGGAGGCCTGGATTCTTTGCCAACTCCGCAGGGCCTGTCGGGGCGGATCTGGGCTAATACTCGGGGACTGAGGGAGCAGGGGGGTGGGGGAGCAGGCTCTGGGCAGTGGGGTGCCAGCAGGGACAGGGTTTCTGGCTCGCCCAACTTGTCACAGCGAGCAAGGTGGCCCACCACGTCCTTCACGAGGCAATGGTCAACTCTGCCTGGAAGTCCTGCGGGAAGGTCTCTGTCCACTCGGCCAGCAGCTGGAGCAGTTTGGGGCCAAACTTTTGGACTCGGGCCTGCAAGGCACGGCGCAGGGTGCCCACACCGGGTAAGCGGTGCTGGGCCCGCTGGGCCACCGCCTCAGCCACTCGGCCTGATGGGCTTTCTGGGCGCAGCCTGGCTGCCCAGGGGGTCCCAATGCTTTTCCTGGAGAGGTGTGGGCAGGGGGCTGACCCCAGAGCAAAAGGGGTATGCACTTGTGGGATGAGTCATGTGTTTTGCCAGGCATGCATCCCCCTTTTTGTGGTGACACATCTGAGTTGTCTTTGGGGTCTCCCTGTTCCCCTTCCCACTCAGTGGGGTTCACACTGTTAATCCCCCCAGTAGTGGGTGCAGATCAGTGCTGGCCAATCAGGGCATGGCACCCCTCATCCTGCACAGCGGTTGCCTCACAGGTGGTTATGTGCCCCAGGCTAAGCCAAAGAGATCAGGACGTTCACGGGGCGCCATGGAAAAGCCTGGAGCACAGGGAGCAGGTAGGACCTGCCTGAGCAGGAGTGAGCTGGCTGGGAAGCACGGAAGGATGGTGCTTAAAGGAGACCATGTGAACCTCTGGGGCCAGTGGGATGTGGGACTTTGCATTTACAGGAGCCAGTGAAGGCCTTTGCCTTAGGCCATTTGTAGTTGGGTTTCCATCACTGCAGCCGCAGGCCTCACTGACACCTACATGAACAGTCACAGGCCGAGTGGCCAGGGAGGGGGCCCCAGGGAAGACTGCCCACAGAGGAATGGAGGGCGAGGGGAGAGTGCTAGGGGCCGGAAACCCTGTAGAGGCCTCAGGGCCGTCCTATTGACAGGCTCTGGGGCCAGGTCTGGACTTGGTCTGAGCTCAAGACTGCAAAGTAGTCCCCTGGGTGGTAGGTGCCAAGCCTTCCCTCTGGCTCTGGACCTCAGGCAAGTCGCAAACCTCCTGTGGGCTCTTCAGGGGAATGGGAACAATGGCTGCCTCCCCGAGGGCTGATGCAGGAGGGCCTGCCAGGGCAGTGACAGTACAACCAGAGGCCCTCACCTTGTCCAGCCCTGGGGTCATTCTGCTGCCCACTACCCACCTCGAGGTAGTAGTCAGCTGTGGGCACTAGGTGCTGGATCAGGATATCCAGGGAGGCTGAGGAAGGGGCTCTGTCCAGGACAGGCTGCTGGGCCTGCTCATTGTCCATGGGCTCAGTACAGGCTGGGCTGGGGTTGCCGGGAATGACCGTGTCCAAGGCACACAATGTCTGGGGCATGCCCACCTGGGCCCAGTGATCATTTCCTGGGAGAACTGCCAGGGACCTCCAGCCCACAGTACAGCATCCCCCGGAAGCCAGTTCTTCCCACGTTCACCCAAGCAATGTAGGGACTGCCATCCCCAGTGAGGGGTGTTTGTGACAAGGCCCAGGCAATCAGCAGATCCCTCACCCCTAGCCATAAAGATGGGATCAGGGGTGAGTCTGATCTAAACTGGGGCCACAGGTGCAACCCCAGAATTCTGTGGCACTTGGGAGCTCTTTGGCCCAGCATCCCTGAGCTAGTGGAATGTCACTGTTGGAATCATCCTACCCCCACAAAAGGCCAGGAAAGTGAGCACATTTCCGGGGTCAGCGTGTGAGGCCCTGGGTCCTGTTGGACTCGCCTCTACTCATGGGCTTCTCCATTGTGAGCTCACTAGCCTGTGTCTCCAGGCAGCCAAACAGTGGCCCATCGAAGCCTGTCACTCCGGGCTCTTTGTGATGAGCACCCATGACACATCCAGCTGCTCCCTCCTCCAGCCTCCGGACACCACAAAACATCTCCTCTCTGGAGCCTTCCCTGCTTCCCTGCAGTGACCACCACCCTCCCCTTCCCACTCAGACCGGGCCTGACTCTGGGTGGCACCAGCATATTCTCCTTGTCAACACCACTGAGTGCTGGGGTGCTGGTATCAGTGCCTGGTGCGGGGAAAGACCACCTGCAGCTGAGATGGCAATTCCCACCAGCCCTCCTCCAGGCGGGGGTCAGGGCCAATTCTCTGACCTGGGAGTGAGTCAGAGGTCTGGCCTGCAGCCAGCACCTCCACACGCACGTGCAGTGGATTTGTGCTTCTCTTCTCAGCTCTGCCCCGAAACCTGTGAGGGCCTTCACAGCCACAGACCTCGCCCGGCCTCTGACTGTTTAACCCTCACCCATGCTGGACAGTTAAGTCTTCCCCACATTTTTTTTGTGTGTATTAATCCTCACTGAGAGTGGTAAGGAAGGAGGTAGAGGGAGAGAGACTGAAGAGAGAGAGAGAAATATTAACATAAGAGAGACACATCAGTTGGTTGCTCCTGCTCACACCTTGACAGGGGTCAGGAATCAAACCTGCAACACAAGTACACATGCCCTTGACCAGGAATTGAACCCGAGGCCTTTTGGTGCCTTGGCTGATTCTCTGCTCACTGAGCAACGCAACCATGGCAATCCCCACATTCTTAACCATGGAGTCTTGCAGGCTCACTACTGAGACCTTCTAGGGATCAGTCTCCCCATTGCCCAGTCACCTTGCCCCAACTGCCCCTGGGCCATTTCTGTCTTTCTCCACCTCTTGGGTGACCTGGTCTGAGAGCAGACAGAGGAATGTGGAGAGTCAGAGAAAGCCCACAGAGAGCCACTCTGAGGTGGAGGATTGGGTCACAGCCTGGGGAGGGCATGGGAACCAGTGTGGACCACAGAACTGACAGTGCTGGTTCTGGGAAAGCCACTGCTTTATGTTCAACTCCTGGCAAAGCTGTAAGGATTCCATTTTCAGCAAATGAAACTAAAATTTCAAAAAAACACACCTCCTGTTCATCTTAATGGAAAGGTCGCTGAGCATTGGGCACCCAGGGGTGATGGTCAGCTCTGGGGAGGGCACAGGTGTGCCCCTTGCCCAGGGTCCTGTGTCTGAGCTCAATTCCACAAGCTAGCACACACACTAGGGTAGCAAGGCCTGCTCTCTCTTGCCAGCTACCTGGCACCTTCTCCCTAGCACTGGGCCTGTGGCTGAGGTGATGCTTCTAAAAGCCTCTGCAGGCAGGCTGGTCTGCCAGATGTGTGGGAGGGGCCTTCCTGAAGGCTGGATGCCACCACCTGGAGCGACAAGCTGGGGAGCTCCTAGAGCACCTCCGGCTCTGGCCTGGATCTGGGGCCAGTGTGAGGTGCTGGCCACATGGGTAGAGGGATGAGTAGACGCCACTCTGCTCTGGAGCAGCACGCTCACAATGGAGGCCAGAGTGGGGGTGACCAGAACCATTGTGACCGCAGGGATGCCCAGAGGGTGGGCAGGCTGCCAGTGCGCCCTCTGCCCTCTAACCAGCCATCGTGTCCCCAGCTGGGTCCAGGCCTGGGTCTCCATGGATGGGCTTGTCCTCCTGCTGCTGCCTCTGGCTTCCTACACTGTTGCTGAGGGACATTCATTCCCGTGTGTGTGCTGGCACCATTTAGGCACGGAGGGCTCAGCAGGACCTCTCTGAGCTGTGGTGGGAGGCAGGTGGGTGTGCCGAGTTTTCCCACTGAGGTTCCTGCTCTGCAGGGCATGCACAGGTGCAGGGAGAGGGGTGACAGCTCCCTGAGTTGGATGGAGAGAGTGGTGAGATCACAGCCTGGTGGTACTTCACCAATCCTCTCTCTTCTCCCCTTAGGGCTGGTGGGGGCCACCCCTGGCCTCTGCGTGAGGACTGTCAGGGGCTTGAGCTGGCCTCCTCCTCCCCCAGTAGGGACTTCAGGTGCCTGGATCACAGAGAGAGGTCATGGTGGGTGGAGGGTCTGCGCTGAGGACTGAGAGCAGGAAGCAGTCAGTCTGCCAGGAGGGGGAGGTGGGCAGTGTATGAAAAGGCTCAGGTAAGCTGGGGCAACGTGGCATGACTGCAGTAGTAGGTGAAGATGGAGGCCCCACCACCCAGCATGCCCCCAGCCACAAGTAACTGCTGTCATTAATTCCTGTCTTTCCCAAGCTTCTTTAGACAAGAAAAAGCAAGAAATATGTATTTCCCCTTTCTGCTTTATTATATGATAAGTAGCATGTTGTACACATGTCCGTGCTCCTTTCACTAACATTGCAGTCCAGGGATCTCTCCCTGGTAGGACAGAGAGAGATCTTGTTCTTTGTAAATATTTTAACCTCCTGGCAGTATTCCACTGTTTGGATGTCCAGGTGTAATTTTTAAAAGGCAGTGATAAAGCAACTCAAGTGTCCACCAATGGGTGATGGATAAACAAAATGTACTCTTTTTATTTTCTTTTTCTGTGATTTATTTATTTATTTACTTACTTATTTATTTAATAAATCTTTATTGTTCAGATTATTACAATTGTTCCTCTTCCCCCAACCCATGGATCCCCTCTACCTGGCTCCCACCCCTCCCTCTGCCCTTACTTCCCTCCTCCCCATTGTCCTCATCCATAGGTGTATGATTTTTGTCCAATCTCTCCCTGCACCCCTCTCACCCCATTTCCCCTGAGAATTCTCAGTCCATGCCCTTTCTATGCCCCTGATGATATTCACCAGTTTATTCTGTTCATCAGATTTTTAATTCACTTAATTTTTAGATTCATTTATTGATAGATATGTACTTGTTGTTCATAATTTTTATCTTTACCTTTTTCTTCTTTCTCTTCTTAAAGAGTACCTTTTAGCATTTCATATAATACTGGTTTGGTGTTGATGAACTCCTTTAGCTTTTTCTTATCTGTGAAGCTCTTTATCTGCCCTTCAATTCTGAATGACAGCTTTGCTGGATAGAGTATTTTTGGTTGTAGGTTCTTGCTATTCATCACTTTGAATATTTCTTGCCACTCCCATCTGGCCTGCATAGTTTCTGTTGAGAAATCAGCTGACAATCGTATGGGTGCTCCTTTGTAGGTAATTAACTGTTTTTCTCTTGCTGTCTTTTGCTCTTGGTATTTTAATTATGATTTGTCTTGGTGTGGTCCTGTTTGGATTCCTTTTATATGGGGTTCTGTGTGCTTCCTGGACTTGTAAGTCTATTTCTTTCATCAGGTGGGGGAAGTTTTCAGTCATTATTTCTTCAAATAGGTTTTCAGTATCTTGTTCTCTCTCTTCTTCTGGCACCCACACAATTCTGATATTGGTACGCTTAAAGTTGTCCCAGAGGCTCCTTACATTATCGTCACATTTTGGGATTCTTTTTTCTTCTTGCTTTCCAGTTGAATGTTTTCTGCTTCTTTATATTTCAAATTTTTGACTTGATTCTTACCTTCCTCTAGTCTGCTGTTAGGTCTCTGTATAATATTTTTTTATTTCAGTCAGTGTGTGTTTAATTTCTAGTTGGTCCTTTTTCATCTCTTCTTGGGTCTCACTAAATTTATCCATCTTTTCTAGGAAGTTCTTAAAAAACCTTACGAGTGTGGTTTTGAACTCTATATCCAGTCGTTTGTTTTCCTCCATTTCTTTTGTTTGTGATCTGTTCCTTTGTCTAGGCATTTTCACTATGCCAGGAGAACTTCTGTGTTGTAATCAGCCTTATGATATAATACTTACAAAACTGCAAAAGCCTCTCTGTTGAGCTTAGGAGAGGTGTAGTCTCAGGGTTTAGTGGACTGTCTTGCCTTCCAGTCAGCCCCACCCTACTCGGCCCTGGGTCTCAAGTGTCTCTCTGTAATTGCTGGAGCCATCCCTCTGGGCATGCGCATGGTGCCTCTAGACTGCTGTCTTTCCGGCTCCCCTGTGCTTTGTGGTCCGTATGAGTCTGGGTCCCCAGGGTCCCACCGGAAATTGGGGTTCAGTGGAGTTAGAAGTGGCACAGATGGGAGGCTCTGTCTCCCACCCTCTAGAGAAAGTCAGCGGCACAATCAGCAGTCTGTCTTCTGCAGGGAGAGGCATGCACGCCCCCAGACCTCTGCCCTTTCGTGCTCCCTTAAATTTCTGTGCACTCCTCCCTTTTCACAGTCCAGATTTCCCTGTATGAGTCTCGCCTGGACCTGGGGTTCAGTGCCAAAGGATAAGGGGTTCAGTGCAGTTGGATGTCTGTGTCTCCCTCCTGCCAGAAGAAGCAAGCCAGGTGCTCCGCACCCCACTCTCTACACACGCTTGTCAACGTACATCAGCTTTTTGCAGTTCCTCTGAGTCTTCGTGAACCCCTCTCTTTCCTTCTAGTTGTAGAATTTCCACTCAGCCAACTTTCCTGTGGTTCTGGATGATGTCCGTTCTGTCTTTTAGTTGTAGTTTTGAAATTGTTGTAACTCCCTCTTTCTTAATCAGCCACATCTGCCTGATTCTTGTTTGACCATCTGTCTGGAGTGGCTGGGGCCTGGCTTTCTCCTCAGAGCTTCCCTTGACCACCTGACTGCAGCCCTCCTCATGCTGGTATAAGCTCAGGACTTCCCAGACCTTATCCGTCCTTCTTTATGGGAGAAGTACTAAGACCTTTTTATTAAGGTCAGGAACAAGGTAGGCCTGCCCATTATATTCAGTATTTCATATGGAATTAGAGGTATTTAGTCAATTTAATTAGATTAGAGAAATCAAGTAGATGTGGCAAAAATCAGTAAAGAAGAACTAAACTATTTCAAATTGCAGATAACAGAATAACTGAACTATAATGATAAAACTTAGTGAGATAGATAAATATAATGACATACATATAAACAATAATCAGTTACAAGATACAGTGAAAGAAAAAAACATATATGTTATTAACTAACAAGATAAAATGCTCCTGAATAAGCTTAGCAAGAAATGAGGAAAACTTAAAAATGCTCCTGAAAGTAGTCTTGAATACATAGAAAGACACTCCTTGCTTTTGGATAAGATGATTCAACTTCATACCAATGTCAATTATCCTGAAGTCATCAATAAATTGAATATGATCCTAACAAGACACCAGCAACATGCGGGAATCGCTGGAAACCCCTGAAACAAAGAACCATGGGAGGAGGATCGCCCTATTGGCTATTCAAATGATAGTGAAGCAAGTTGAGTTCAATCTACCCTATTGCAATAGTTGTGGATAGTCTTCTTTGCCATCCCTGTGCATGCAGTGATGTTCCCACCGTTCCCATAAGTGAAAAGGCAGAGTTGTGAGACAGACTTGAAAACCAGCGATGGTCTAATGGTATTTGGATGTTTAGTGGATGACACCAGGTGCATTTATTTCCGTCACTGAAGAAGAGATGTCCTCTCAAATCAATTGTGATAGAGGGATAGACATTTGGGAAAAGATTAAATTGGTTCCATAATTTAAGTACAAAATCAAACAAGTATTGGAAAACATGGTAAATTCATTAAGAAAGCCTTTCTAACTAGGATTCAAAATCTAGATGTGATAAAAGAAAAGCAACTACATAAAAATAGAAAACTTTTTTTTTAAAAAAATATTTTTTATTGATTTTTTTACAGAGAGGAAGGGAGAGAGATAGAAAGTCAGAAACATCGATGAGAGACATCGATCAGCCACCTCCTGCACGCCCCATAGTGGAGATGTGCCCGCCAGCAAGGTACATGCCCCTGACCGGAATCGAACCTGGGACCTTTCCGTCTGCAGGCCGACGCTCTATCCACTGAGCCAAACCGGTCTCGGTGAAAAAGAATAGAAAACTTTTAATGGCAGAATCCACCCTACATAAAGTTAAAAAAACAAAAACTGGGAGAAATATTTGCAATGTAACAAAGATAAAATACTAATAATATCACTAATGTGTATTTTAAGTAAATTTAAATACAAGGATTAAAAATAAAACAGCCCTGACTGGTTTGGCTCAGTGGATAAGAGTGTTGGCCTGTGGACTCAAGGGTTCCAGGTTCAATTCCTGTCAAGGGCATGTACCTTGGTTGCGGGAGGCAGCTGATTGATATTTCTTTCTCATTGATGTTTCTAACTCTCTGTCCCTCTCTCTTCCTCCCTGTGAAAAATCAATAAAATATATTTTTAAAAAATAAATAATAAAACAAACTCACCTTAGCCAGTTTGGTTCAGTGGATAGAGCATTGGACTGTGGACCAAAGGTCCCAGTTTTGATTCCAGTCAAGAGTACAAGCTTGGGTTGCAGACTCGTTCCAGTGTGTAGGAGGCAGTCAATTAATGATTCTGGCTCATCACTGATGTTTCTCTCTCTTTCTCTCCCTTCTTCTCTGCAATAAATAAAAATATATTTTAAAAAAACTTCAATAGGAAATGGGCAAAACATATGGACAGGAAACTCACAGAAAAAGATAACTAACTGACTCAGAAACATATTTAAAATGTCCAATTAATTCATCATAATAGAAATTTAAATTAAAATGCACTGAGAAAACTAAGATGGTGGCACAGATGAACACCTAAGCTGCTGCCTCGTAGGACAATTTCAAAATTACAACTAAAGGACAGAATGGACACCATGCAGAACCACAGGAAAGTTGGCTGAATGAAAATTCTACAACTAGAAGTAAAGGGAGGGACTCAGAGGAGATGTAAAAAGCTGAGGTACAGAAACACACGTGTGGAGAGAATGGGTGGTGGAGGGTCTGGCTGGCTTCCTCTAGCGGGAGACAGAAAATCCTGACACTGAACCCCACTTCTGACTGCACTGAACCCCAATTCCAGGCGAGGCTCATACAGGGGAGTCTGGACTGTTGCAAAAAGGAAGGAGTGCAGGAAAACTTAGAGGACCCGTGAAAGTGCGCACACAGAGCACTAACTGCTGATTGTGCCGCTGGCTTTCACTAGTGGGAGGAAAACAAAACCTCCCTACAGCACTGAAATTCAGGTCCAACTGCACTGAACCCCAGTTTTGGGTGAGACCCTGGGGACCCAGACTCATATGGGTCCCTAGAGCGCATGGAAACTCAGGGGAACCGGAACGGCAGAGATCTGGAGGCAAGCACACATGCGCAGACATAGCTGATCCTCACAACCAATTGGCTTGGAGGTCAATTCTCCCCAGTGATACCAACAACAATCAAGAATTAACTTCAAGAAGACTGTACACACAGCTCACAAAGGGGTGCACCAAGAGTGTCCACCTCGGGTAACTGGGGAGGCAGAGCTACTGGGCCACATAGGACACCTAGCATACAAAGCTACTCTACTAACTCAGGGAAGCAGCAAAATATGTAGAGACAAAAGAATAGATCACAAACAAAAGAAATGGAGGAAAAGAAAAGACTGGATATAAAGTTCAAAACCACGCTCATAAGGTTTTTTAAGAACTTCCTAGAAAAGATGGATAAATTAAGCGATACCCAAGAGGATATGAAAAAGGACCAACTAGAAATTAAACACACACTGACTGAAATAAAACATATTATACAGAGACCTAACAGCAGACTAGAGGAACACAAGAATCAAGTCAAAGATTTGAAATACAAAGAAGCAAAAAACACTCCACTGGAAAAGAAAAAAGAAAAAAAAAATTCAAAAATAAGGAGCCTCTGGAACAACTTCAAGTGTACCAACATCAGAATTATGGGAATGCCAGAAGAGAGAGAGCAAGATACTGAAAACCTATTTGAAGAAATAATGACTGAAAACTTCCCCCACCTGGTGAAAGAAATAGACTTACAAGTCCAGGAAGCACACAGAACCCCAAATAAAAGGAATCCAAAGAGGACCACACCAAGACACATCATAATTAAAATACCAAGAACAAAAGACAAAGAGAGAATATTGAAAGCAGCAAGAGAAAAACAGTTAATTACCGACAAGGGAGCACCCATACGATTGTCAGCTGATTTCTCAACAGAAACTATGCAGGCCAGATGGGAGTGGCAAAAATATTCCAAGTGATGAATAGCAAGAACCTACAACCAAGATTACTCTACCCAGCAAAGCTATCATTCAGAATTGAAGGGCAGATAAAGAGCTTCACAGATAAGAAAAAGCTAAAGGAGTTCATCAACACCAAACCATTATTATATGAAATGCTGAAAGGAATTCTTTAGGAAGATGAAGAAGGGAATGGTAAAGGTAATATTATGAACAACAAATACATAACTATCAACAAGTGAATCTAAAAATCAAGTGAATTGAAAATCTGGTGATCAGAATAAACTGGTGAATATAATAGAATTAGGAGCATAGAAAGAGAGTGGACTGATAATTCTCAGGGGGAAAGGGATGAGGGGGTGCAGGGAGAGACTGGACAAAAATCGTACACCCTATGGATGAGGACAATGTGGGGGGAGGTAAGAGGAGAAGGTGGGGTGGGAGCCAGGTGGAGAGGAGCTATGAAGGGAAAAAAGAGGAACAGTTGTAATAATCTGAACATTAAAGATTTATTAAAATAAAAGAAGAAATAAAGACAGCTAGGCATGAAAAAATACATATTTTAAGAGTAAAAATAAATAAATAAATAAATAAATAAATAAATAAATAAAATGCACTGAAATGCTCCTTCATGGCTCTCATTCAGCAAAACTGTGAGGGAGACAGACACTGTCATATATTACTGATGAGAGTGCCAAATTTGGAAAGAGGGGAATTTGGGACTAGCTAACAAAATAAATACATTCTTACTCCTATTTCTGGGAATTAAAGATACACCTCCACAAATATAAGCAACCTATGTGCAAGATTTCCATTACTTTATTATGTTTAGATAACAAAGGCCTGGAAGAATCCAAATGTCCAACCATAGGACACAATTAAGCGTGGTCCAGCCACATGGAGTATGATTTGGCTGTTCAAACAAAGTAAGGAGAAAATATTCTGTGGCCTGGGAAGAAGATAGATTTAATTGAAGAAAGCAAAGTGCAAAGGAGATGTATATGCTAACTTTTGTGACATACAAAGGCTGTTAGACCTATCACAGGGTTTTCAAGTCTGTCTCACAGCTCTGTCTGATTTAGAAATTATTTGGGGTGCATTCTAGGACTAAGTAAATGGTTAGATATATTGATGTTTTGGGGACCCAGGTTCTTCTTGTTGGAGAAAAGAGATGGATATATTAAATTTTGGTTAGAAAAGATTTCTGGCCCTGGTCCAGTAAGAAGGCTCCAAGGCAATGGTGCCAAGGTAACTTACATCTAATGCCCAGATCCTGGCTTCCAAATCCCATCCCCACGGAAAGGTGCCCAGGCTTCTTGGAGGAATGGCTGACTGTAGGCCTGGGTCAAAGCCAAATGAGGGCTGAAGCAAAGATTCATAGGAACATGTCAAAAGGACACAGAGATCAGCCGAACGGCCATGCCCAACACCCAGTATCCCATCTCTGCAAACTCTACAAAGGCAATCTCTCCCCTGCTGGGCACAGGGAGGGTGGGGAGCCCTGTGATGCAGGGAGAGGGGCAGGGCTGGAGCCCAAACCTGGCTCCCCTGTCCATCACAGCAGACCACTGGACCACTTGCAGAAGACCCTGTCCTCCTTGCCCTCCAGGCCCTGCAGGCATAGCGGAAGCCTCTGTGTGGCTGCGGGCCCAGGGGGTGGACACATTTAGGGGCAGCTCGTGGATTCCTCCTTGAAAATCCCTGGCAGACGCCAGCAGCCTCCCCACTGTAGTCTCCCCTCCCTCCTTTGCAGCCAACTCAGATCCCTCAAAGTGATAACATACTCAGGGATTTCCTTCAGTTCTCAAATTTGCAACCCTTTGACGACTCCCCCCACCTCCCCACCAGAGAAAAACCAAACCCCACAGCTCCTCTCCCTGGCTCTGTTGCAGCTCTTCCCACTCACCACCACGGCCCCCTGGCCATGCACCCAGCCGTCCCTCTGACCTTCCCAGTGGGCTCTGCCCTTCTATTATATCACAGCCAGGGCCACTCACTGCTCAGGGCACACTCTCTAATGAGGCGAATGTTCTGCCCTCACCCCAATTATCGTGTTTTATTTTCTTCCTGCCACTTATCCTCTGCCACACCTGCTTGTGAGTACTCTCGGGGCCAGGAGCAGACCGCCTCCTGGGAGCTCAGGGCCTGGTTTGGGTGAGCGCAGGGACAACTGCAGGCCTCTTCTGGTCGACTGGCACAGTGGTAGGAGGGTGGCTTTTGGAGCCAGTTCTGCCACGTTGAAACCCCAGCTTTGCCCCTTCCTGGTCCTGAGACCTCGAACAAGTCCGATCACCTCTCAGCCGCGGTTACTTCAACCGTAAGATGGGGATAGGGCACCTCTCGGCCGGTATCTCTTCCCAGTGCACATCTGGCTCCTGGAGCCCAGGAGAGCACCTGCCTCGCCGCCACGTGGGCTGGGTCACCTGGCCCTGCTGCTCTCACCGCGTGGGGGACACCCCAGAGCCCCAGCTCACTCCTGCCCCTCAGCTCCGGACAGCAGCAGCCTCCGCGGCCCCAGGCAAGGCCTTTCCCTTCTTCAAAAGCACCCAGCCTGGTCAGCCGTGCAGGTCTCCTTTCAGAGACCAGAAACCGAGGCCCGGCGGGGTGGCCCTGGGTGCAGGCTGTCTTTTCCGGCCACCGGCAGGGCCGGCCTCTCTAGGCGGCAGCGGGGTCCACCGCCTCCTGCCTGCAGCCTCCGGCGCCCGCAACGGCGCCCCGCAGCCCCATCAGCTGTCGCCGCCACTCGGGTCCGCCCGCTGGCCGACCAGGCGTGCACCTGTCAGGCCGCGCACCCCTGCCCCGCACCTCCCCGGCCTGCAGCGCCCCCGTCCCGCCCGGCCACGTTCCTACTCACTGGCTCCCAGCTCGCCCGGCCCTCTGACCCAGCCCTGAGGCAGCGCCCCTGGGAGCGTCCCGGGGCCCGCCCCCGCTCTAAGGCGGGACTGCTCGCGCAGTGCCCCTTGGCGACCGCACGGGGGAGCGCGGGGCGCGCAGGTCGCCTCGCCCACATCACCCTCCCGTCCCTCCGAGGCCTCTAAACCTGAGGCCCTGCCCGCCGGCTTCTCCCCTGCTCCAGGCCTCAGAGTCAAGGATAAGCGTCATGTGTTTAGGGGCCTGGGCTGTGGTATTCTCCCACCCCTATGCCTTGACCATGGTTCCTTCCTGACTTTGCACCCGAATTAATCCCCTACTGACTCTCTTTCCTGGCAACCCCCTGGCACCCTGTTACCCGGTTCACCCCTTTCCTCAAGGCTGAGCCCTGCCTGCTCCTCTGGGATCTCCTGACATGGGTTCTGCACTGTTACTTGCTCTGTTGTCTCTGAGTCTTGTGGGCACAAGATGGTCATCTAGGGGGCAGGGTATACTACACTACACTCCCTCAACCCAGCGCCCTGGGGCGAGTGGCGGGGGTGGGGGGGGGAGGAGGAGGAAAGGACGGGATTGCAGGGCGGGGGAAAGCCCAGGAATTGGCCTTGTCCTGGGCTCATCTACAAAACAGATGCCCACGGCTCTGCCCAGACTTCAGACTCAGGGCTCTGGGTGGGACCTGGGAATCTGTCTCTCGCAGCCATGGTAACATCATTACAGAGTGCCCATGGTTCACCAACCTTTGATTGCAGAAAAGACACGTGGTGTAGGTTTAGGAAACCCAGATGTCTAAATGTGATGCTGGCCACCTTGATGATATAAAGTAAAAGGTGTGGAGTAAAGGGAGTAGCGCGGTGTGGGGACTCAAGGAGGTAGTAACAGGTGCTCACAGCTGCATCCGAGGAGGAGGCTGATTCCAGGATGGGATGAAGGCTGAGCAGTAGCTGGACAGGAGTGGAAGCCAGGACACTCTTCAGCCACTGCACCACTGTCCCCAGGCAGGAGGACTGTTTGCAGGCAGGTGATGATGGCTGAGGGGAGGAGGGATAGAGCTGAGTTTCCTCTGGGGAATGGAGTCTGCAAGATTAGACCCTTCTTCACCCAGGCAACTTCTGGTCCTTAGTTGTCAATGCAGCTGGATTAAGTACTTAGTAGTAAACCTGCAACCATGGAGGGAGGACTCCAGAGACAGGCACATGCCTGATTTATGACACAGGTGCATTCAGGGGCAGCTGAAAATGGATGAAGGAATGGCATGCAGTTGGATGAGGGAGTCCTGACAGTGCGAGGAAGCATCAGCCCAGCTGTAGGGGCTGCCTAGGGCCCTCCTAGTACGGATGTGTATGTATTTGTGCAGTGGTGGCAAAGTTTCCCCAGACAACTGGCAGTTTCTAGAATGATTGGCAGGCCAAAAGGGACACACACACTGAGCCTCATCCTTGCTGCCCAGCTCCACTCAGCAGGGCGCAGCCTCCATCCAGGCTTTCAGCGGATAAGGCCCTGTCCTCTCATTGCGTGAAGCCAACAACAAAAAGAGGTTATTTATTGAAATAGTTGTGTTGAGTCACTCTTGCATTTTGGAATAAACCATACAATGTTGGATTCAGTTAGCATCAATCTTGACCTGTCTTTGCTCAATTTTGAATAAAAATTATAGTAGCTTCCTAAACTGGGTTGGGTGGTGTGACAACCTTGGATACTATAGGGTTTGCCTATTTCTTGCAAGAGTATTTCCTGAAGAGTATTTGGGGGTGCCCGTTCTCTGAGAGTCACCCTCCATTCAGGCTTTCTGGAGGCCACCAGAACACTTAGTAGCCAAGAGCGAGGGGCTGAGCACCCACCTCAGACCTCAGACCTCAGGCCTTACCTCACACACATGGCGGTGGGGCTCATCTCCTCTTTCTGCCTCATCTCCCCAACGTCTCGATAATGATGATACAAACCTCAGAGGAACCGTTGAGAGGAATAAATGAGTTCATGTGCATGATGTGCTTAGTGTCACCATGCTCACAGAGATAATTTTAGTGCGGGTGTAGACATTTATCTACTTCTTGCAGATTGCCATGTTAGAATACTATAAATTTTCTGCTTACAGTTCTTTGCTTTTCCACTTTGCATGTTACATGCATACTTTTTTTTTTCTTGATCAGTATTGCCAGAGGTTTGTTTACCTTATTAATTTTTTGGTTTTGCAAATTTTTTCTCTCATTGTTACTTTATACTTCCTTGTCCCCTCACCCCCTTTATGAATTTATTGAGGTGACACAGATTAATAAAATTATACAGATTTCAGGTGTACATGGTATTGTGTGTTCACCACCCCAAGTCAAGTCTCATCTTCACCATTTATCCTCCCTTACCCTCTTCCACCTCCTTCACCCACTTCCCCCAGCAATCATTTCATTTTTGCCTGTATCCATTGGGTTTCCTCCTTTTTTTCTCTTCACCCAATTCCTCCACCCCTCCTACCCCACCACCAAGCTCCGCAACCCCTGTTTTCTAATAGCTGTAAGCTTGCAGCCTATGAGTCTATCTTTGTTTTGCTTGTTAATTTTGTTCATATGAGTGAAATCATATGGTATTTGTCTTTCTCTGACTGGCTTATTTCATGTAACATAAAGCTCTCCAGGTTCATCCATGTTGCAAAAGGTAACAGTTCCTTCTTTTTTTTTTTTTTTACTGCTGAGTAGTATTCCATTGTATAAATGTACCACAGCTTTTTTATCCACTCAGCTACTGATGGGTACTTGGGCTGCTTCCAGATTTTGGCTATTGTAAATAATGCTGCAATGAACATAGGGACTAGTGTTTCATGTGTGTGTGTGTGTGTGTGTGTGTGTGTGTGTGTGTGTTTCTTACCTGAGGACATGTTTATTAATTTGAGAAATAGAGGAAGGAAAGAAGGAGAAGGGAGCGAGGGGGGTGGGAGAGAGAGAGAGAGTGTATGTGTGTGTGTGTATGTGTGAGAGAGAGAGAGAGAGAGAGAGAGAGAGAGAGAGAGAGAGAGAGAAACTGGATTGGAGATTGAAGTCACAATCTTTCTGGTGTATGGGACAATGCCTCAACCAACTGAGCCACCTAGTCAGAGCAGTGTTACCATTTTATTATTATTTTTTCAGATAAGGCAGTTCCATTTTTAGTTTTTATAGGTAGCACCATACTGCTTTCCACAGTGGCTGCACCAGTCTGCATTTCCACCAACAGTGCACCAGTGTTCCCTTTCTCCACATCCTCACCAACACTTGTTTGTTGATTTATTGATGACTACAGGCCAGATGCACAAAATTCATGCACAGGGGTTCAACCCTCACAGCCCTGTCTGCCTCAGCCAGCCCTCGCACCCTAGCTTCATCCAGAAGGTCGTCAGAAGGATGTCCAGAAGGTTGTTCTGCTGTCTGGTCTAATTAGCATATTATGTTTTTATTATTATAGATTATTATTAACACTAGAGGCCTGATGCATGAAGATTCATATGAGAATGGGCCTTCCTTCTGGCTGTTGGCACCGCCTTTGCTCCAGACCAGAGCCACCTTTCTGCCTTTGCTCCAGCCTGGAGCCGCCTTTTCATTGGCCCAGAGTCACCTTTCTACCTTCCCATGCTGCCCAGAGGGCCAAAATGGCTATAGGTGGGGTGGGACACCTTCATCATCGCCATGGCAATGATGCAGGCATCCCACCATGCCCCTGGCCACTCAGCACCTGCAAATAAATCGGCCATCTTTGTCGGGTTAATTTGCATACTCACTCCAGATTGGCTGGTGGGCATTGGAAAGGTATGGTCAATTTGCATCTTTCTCTTTTATTAGTGTAGATAGCCATTCTGACAGGTGTGAGGTGATATCTTACTGTGGATTTAATTTGCATTTCTCTGATGATTAATGACATTGAGCATCTTTTTATATGTCTACTAGAGGCCTGGTACATAAATTCATGCATGGGTGTGGTCTCTCGTTCTGGCCAGGGGCAGGAGAGACTGCAGGAAGTGGGCTGGCTATGGGAGGTTGGCTGTAGGAGTGCACTGACCACCAGGAAGCAGTTGCTGCATTGAGCATCTGCCCCCTGGTGATCAGTGTGCATCATAGCAACCGGTCGACAGATCGTTGGGTCATTTGATCCCTTAGACATATATATATATATAATGAAATCATGAGGGTAGGGTCCTTAGGTCCTAGCCTCCTCCTACGATCAGGGCCATCTTCTACCCATTTGCCAGTCCCCAGACTGAATGCTGCCTCTGCTGCAGGACTGTCAAGCCGTTGGGATCACCAGCTCATTCCCAGCTGCTTGGGGGTTCAGGCCTGTGGAGAGCAGTTGCTGGCAACTTCACCTCTATGCATGTGCACTGGGCTGGCCACTGATGGAACATGCTGACTGCTCGGGGCTGCTCATGCAGGTGCCGCTGCTGCCGCCACCACCACTGTTGCTGCTGCTGGGGCTTGAGCTGCTGTAGGAAGCTGCAGGCCATGGTATATGGGACAGTTGCCCCAACTGTCCTCCCCTGCTGACCTACTCACCCTGGCATGAGCAGCCCTGAGCAGGCAGTGTGTTCCATCAGTGGCTGGTCCAGTGCACATGCATGGAGGTGAAGTCACTGGTGCCTACTTTCTAACAGACCTGAGCCCCCAAGTAACCAGTGATGAGCTGGTGATCCCAAGGGCCTGACAGCCAGCTGGTCCTTCTGCCACCCACCCTGATTCCCCTGTTCACCACCGCTGATCCATTGGAGTCTGCATGCTGGGGACAAGGACCAAGAGGTCAGCTGTTCAGCCCACTCACCAGTCCCCAGTCCTGCCCCCACCCCCCCACTTGTGGGCTCAAAACACCTTATGATGACTGGTCATTTGGTCATCATGGACACTGGCTTTATATTTATATATATATTAGAGGCCTGGTGCACAACATTTGTGCATGGGGTGGGGGGAGGTGGCGTTGTCCCTCAGTCCAAAATGCACCCTCTCCAATCTGGGACCTCTTAAGGGATGTCTGACTGACTGTTTAGGCTCAAGCCCGGCCCAGTAGGACTGGGCCTAAATAGGCAATTGGACATCCCTCTTACAATCCAGGACTGCTGGTTCCCGGCCGCTCACCTGATTGCTTTTAACCACTTCTGCCTGCCAACCTGATCACCCCCTAACCTAGACCTGTTAAGTATGCTGATGGTATTTTAATAGAGATTAAGTTGAAGCTATAGATTGCTTTGGAAAGTATGGACATTTTAATTATGTTAAGTCTTCCAATTCATAAACATGGTACAGTATATGCTTCCACTTATTTGTATCTTCCTCTATTCCTTTTCCAATGCCCTATTGTTTTCTGAGTTCACGTCCTTTACCTCCTTGGTTAAGTTTTTCCTTAGGTACCTTATTTTTTTTTTCATTGCAATGGTCAGTGGAATTGTTTTTATTTAAAATATATTTTTTATTGATTTCAGAAAGGAAGGGAGAGGGAGAGATAAAAACATCAATGAGAATCTTTGATTGCCTCTTGCACACCCCCTACTGGGGATTGAGTCCACAACCTGGATATATGCTCTTGACCAGAACTAAACCCCGGACCTTTCACTCTGCAGGTTGATCCTCTATCCACTAAGCTAAACTGGCTAAGGCTGGCATTGATTTTTAATTTCCCTTTCTGAGAGTTCATTATTGATGCATATAAATGTTATCAATTTCTGGATGTTTATTTTGTATCCTGCTACTTTGCCACATTCACTTATTTAATCTACTAGTATTTTGGTGGAGTCTTTGGGGATTTCTATATACAATATATCATCTGCAAATAATGACTAGTTTTACTTCCTTCTTTCCAATTTGGATGCCTTTTATTGCTTCTTCTTCTGTTATGGCTAGGACTTCCAATACTATGTAGAATAAGAGTAGTGCAACTGTGGACATACCCGTCTTGCTCCTGGTTTTAAGAGAAACGCTTTTAGTTTTTGCTACTAAGTATGATGTTGGTTGTGGTTTGTCATGTATGGCCTTTATAATGTTAAATTATGATCCCTCTATTCCCCTTTGCTGAGAGGTTTTATCATAAATGGGTGCTGGATTTTGTATCTATTTATATGATCATGTGGTTTTTGTCATTCATTTTGTTTATGTGAAGGATCATATTTATTGATTTGTGAGTATTGTACTAGCCTTGCATTCCTAGAATAAATCTTACTTGGTCATAGTATATGATCTTTGTAATGTGTTGGTGGATCTGATCTGCTAATATTTTATTGAAGATTTTAGCATCTATGTTCATCAGAGATATTGGCCTGTAATTTTCTTTCTTTGTAGTGTATTTATCTGATTTTGAAATTAGGATAATGCTGGCCTTGTAAAAAGAACTTGAAAGTCATCTTTCTTATTGAATTTTCTGAGGATAGGTGTTAGTTCTTTGAATGTTTGTTAAAATTTGCCAAACCAAAACCGGTTTGGCTCAGTGGATAGAGCATCAGCCTGTGGACTGAAGGGTCCCAGGTTTGATTCCGGTCAAGGGCATGTACCTTGGTTGTGGGCACATCCCCAGTAGGAGGCGTGCAGGAGGCGGCTGATCGATGTCTCTCATAGATGTTTCTGACTCTCTATCCCTCTCCCTTCCTTTCTGTAAAAAAAAATCAATAAAATATATATATATATTTTTTCTCTTTTTTTTATTTATTAATTTTTTATACATGTCTCCCCATACCCCCCTCCCTCCCAGGCATACCCCAACCCCCCCAGTGTCTGTGTTCATTGGTTATGCTTATATGCATGCATACAAGTCCCTTGATTGATCTCCCATCTACCCCACCTAACTTTAATCTTCCTGCTATAATTTCAGTCTGTTTGAGGCTTTACTGCCTCTGTATCTAT
>PVJN01014074.1:0-47568 GCA_004026805.1 Lasiurus borealis
GGCACATGCCCAGGTTGTGGACTTGATCCCCAATAGGGAGCATGCAGGAGGCAGCCAATTAATGGTTCTCTTTCATCATTTATGTTTCTATCTCTCTTTTCCTCTCCCTTCCTTTCTGAAGTCAATAAAATATAAGTATTAAAAATGTATCCTCTGGGAATAAAGCTTCTTAGAGAATAACTGGAAGTGCTGGTGGAAAGACGATAAGAACTTCCTAACACTTGGAGAGAACTGCTGGCAGTGAGTCATTGGCTTTGCTATGGATAGCTTGCTAGCTGCTGGGTTTCCTTGCTTCCTTCCTTTATCCCTCCTTCCCTTCCTTCCTTCCTTCTTTTCTCCTTTTTGAAGGATGTTGTGAAAGTTTCACAAGCCTGCCAAGGTGATTAGCAGGTGAGTTTAAGCATCTCTCGAGCTTCAGTATTCAGGCACTGGAAAAAAAAATTATTTGCTATGTCCTAGCCTTTAGCCACTAAAGCAACAGACAAGTCTCCTGTTTGCCGCCTGCCTACTGAGGAAACTTCTCCATGATAAAACCTCACATCCATGCTGCAGAAGATATAGTAGAGAAGTAGCTCTTCCCACAGGCAGGTGCATAAGACCAGCTCTTGAACTGTACACCTGCCTATGGGAAGAGCTACTTCTCTACTATATCTTCTGCAGCATGGATGTGAGGTTTTATCATGGAGAAATTTCCTTAAGTTGCAGATGATAATATTTTCTGAGTAATATAAGTTGAATTGTGTCCCCTCACCAAAAATATGTTGAAATCTTAACCCCTAGTATCTGTGAGTATGACTTTACTGGGGAAAGGCTTTGCAGACACAATCAAGTTGCAGTGAAATCATTAGAGTAGGCGCCAATCCAAGATGACTGGAGTCCTTATAAGAGAGGAGACATATACAAATACTGACAGCCTGTTGGGTTGCATATTCCATTTTGGTGGCCATGATGTATTTCACCAGTGATTTTATTCCTGTAAGAAATACTGAACTATCATGAGAAATATATTTATACCATCCCCAGTATTTCCACAAACCAAACTTTTCTTTAGTTTCATAGGCAGTATTATAATTTGTTACTGGTATAGCATCCCCTCTCTCCTATATGCACATGACATGTATGTGGATAACCAGACGATTATGAAAGTAAATGCTGTGTAATATGCTATTTATCATCAGCACTCTCTCTATTACATCTGTCGTATTAGGCCTCAACCTTAAAAGGAGTGAGAAACTGTGTAGTGAAGTTTTGTGTCTCTCCTATGGGGCCACCACAAGTACATGGGCCCTGCTCTAGGGGTTTCGGCAAACTTTGCCTCTTCATATGCTACATCTGCATCTACTTTTTCAATCATACAACTTTTATCCTCTGTCAATTGTTCTTTCACAAGCAGAGAAATCACATGCTCAAACTTGGAAGAACCCTTCATTGGTTTGCTTTCCTAAGTCGAGTCAGACACCTGCAGCATGCCACACAGACCTCCATAGCAAGTTTTCAGCATGCCCATGGGCCCAGGAACCCCCTCCAACTAACTGAAGTAATAACAGTATCCAGGGATAAAGGGGTAGTTCTCCTGCGTGGCACCTTAGTCATTATCGGTGATAACTGGATAATGTCTGGGCTGCAAGTTCTTCTTGACCTTCATGTGAACCACATGTCTTCAGCCCCTGAAGTGAATCCTGTAGGAGAGATGGTCTTGTACTCCAGCTCCACCGAGCCAGTGGGACACCTTCCTGGGATCACTATTTCAGAGGACGTGAAATGTCATCCTGGTAGGGCATGAGAGCAGTAGACCTGGGACAGGAATAGCCAGAGGAGAAGCAGCCAGAGATCCCCTGTCAGGTGGGCCTTGGCCCAGGTAGGTGCCATGAGTGAGGCAATCTGTGACCATAGAAAATTCAAGCAGCCCTAACTGGTTTGGCTCAATGGATAGAGCATAGGCCTGGAGACTCAAGGGTCCCAGGTTCAGTTCCGCTCAGGAGCATGTACCCAGTAGGGAGTGTGCAGGAGCAGCTGTTTTCTCTCATTGATGTTTCTAACTCTCTATCCCTCTTCCTTTCTCTCTGTAATATATATATATATATATATACATATATATATATATATATATATATGTATATATACTTTTTAAAAGAAAGAAATTGCAAGCAAATGGGAAACAGGCAAGACTACAGTGGCAGTAGCACCTTTTCCAGCAGGAGGAGAGCAGAGAGAGGCTGGAGATTTGGCACTCCCAGAGACTGGGAGGGGAGAGGGGTAGCAATCACATAACAATGGCATATTCTTTGGGGGAGGCTATGCTCAGTGATGTAGGAAGTCTGGGCTGAAAGGTCCCCTGGTCTCATGGAAAAGGCTCAGGGGAAGTATAAGTGGATTTGGTGGCAATTTTAAGACACTTGGTGGCTTTTTTCTTCAAGCCTAGAACATAATAGGTCAACATGACATTAAAATGAAAAATGGTGAGGAAAGTGGAAGCTTCTCTGTATAAGAATTTTAAGGAGAGAATTAGATCCTCTCACACTTTATGAAAATTAAATACAGTTGGGCTGAGTGATGGAAAGTGAATGTAAATAAATGCCATAAATAGAAAAACCAGGGTGTATAACCATAGTTTCTCATAGAGTGAAACTCACACCTACTCTATGTCCCTGAGATTGTAGTCCTAGGAAATTACCACCAAGACTTGCACATGACTATTCATAGCAGCATTACTCATAAATTTATCCCATCAAGTGGAAACAAACAACCAGTACTCAATAGACAAATGAATAAACAAAAGGGCATATTTGTCTGATGGAATATTTTCAGTAAATCAGAAGAAACTCCTGATAATGTGTAAGAAGATGCATGTGTCTCACAGATATGATGATGATGATGATGATGATGATGATGATGATGATATGATGATGATGATAGAAAGAAATGGGACCAAAGCAACTTAATATATGATTTATTTTTTATGAAATTCTAGAACAGTCCAAACTCAGTTCAGGGAATAGAATTTAAATCAGTAGTTTCCTGACTTGGGAATGGAGGAATGGAGGGAACTTTCTAGAGTGATGGAAAACTTGAATATCTTGACTGGGGTGTGCTGTAGATTGAAAATATCTCTCTCTCTCTCTCTCTCTCTCTCTCTCTCTCTCTCTCTCTCTCTCTCCCTCTCCCTTTCCCTCTCCCTCTCTCTCTCTCTATCTCTGAAGGTAGAGGAGGAGGAGGGGCAGGGGAGAGGGAGGAGACAAGAAATACAGAGAAGAACATGGACCGAGGGAACACTGTGAAGAAAGACACTCACACAGGGAGAATGGTTTATAAACTTAGTTTACAAAAATAGGCATTGGACTGGATTTGATCCAGAGGCTATGGTTTGCCAACTCCTGACCCAAATCCCCTCACTGAAGGGGTATGTGCACATGTCCTCAATACTTCCCCAAGATAACTGAATGCTGCTCTCAGTCCTTTTCCAAGGACCATCTCAGGTGGAGAGCTGTTTCATCCAAGGTCATACTCCCTTCAGAGAGCAGCTTAGAGCCGGTGATTGATAGAGGTGGGGCATAAAAGCCCAATCTCTTTGCCTGAATTAGGAACAATTCTAAAATGCCATCCCTAAGCTCAATGAGATCCCCTGAGTGCTTTTGGGGGACTGCATCATAGTTCAACTTCTAAGTTCTACTCCTTTCATTCCCCATTTACCTAAATAAACCTTCTGTGTGTCTCCCAGTACACACAAGTAAGGAAACATTTGAAAGAATAAAAGGTAGAAAATCACTAGAAAAAAATAGCCAAATAAATTCCAGGAAAAAAAAAACTATAAAGAAAATCTCACTATTCTGATATCAACAGAGTATACCACAATTCAGTTCTGACACTTACCTCCTGGGCTTAGTGCAAACATCATAAATTAAGAGTTCAATCCTCCACAAGATTGCTCTCATCTCAGATGCCAAATGCAAGTTCAGGAGGTCCCAGGCCACCGCTTCTTCTGACTGACCTACGTAACAAATGTGAGGATTTGGTAATTTTCTAAAACGAGTTGGTAATCTCCTCAGGTTTGGTAATTTTCTAAAATGACTCACAGAAGCACTATCCTTATACTTATAATTTTATTATAAAATATATTGATCAGGAAAACGCAAAAGAAGAAATTCATAGGATGAGGTCTGGGCAGGTCCTGAACACAGAACTTCTGTGCCCTTTCACTGCAGTACCAGGACCTAACACCCTCCTGGCATAGTGATTCCTTCACCAAACAGGATGATCCCCTAAGCTTGGCACCAGCATTTTTTATTGGGGCATCTGTAGGTAGGCATAATTAAATAGCTGGCCACAGAGTTGAATGCTATCTCCAGCGATGCCTCCACTCCCGGGAGATCAGGCTGGCTCAGATTCTAACTCTCTAAGGACATGATTGGTCTTTCCGGTGACTAGCCTTCATCTGGACACTTCCTAGAGGCCACCTAATTAGCATAGCAGGGAGACTCCTATCGCTCAAAAAATCCCAAAGATTTAAGATGCTCCATGCCAGGAACCCAGGACAAATACCAATGAATACTTTATTATTCCACACCTACCTAGACACATCAGAGAGAAATTTAAATTTTAAAAATAGAGCTGATTATCTACAAAGATACAAAAACCACCTTGATATTGCTACCAGGAAAATGATGAAACCTTGATTCTTGTCTTCCTGAAGCAGATATTTCAATCAAGAGACTAAATGTAGCAAAGCAAGCAACTGGTTATTGGCTGCAGCAAAGTCACACTCAGGGCAGTGAAACCAGGAAGGGTTAACATAGGAGAAGCACCAGGACTTCCTTTGGCTCACTGGGAAGTCAGAGGAAAAGGGGCCTTAGAGACAGATTCAGGGGGTTACCCAAGACAAGCTGCCACTGACCATTGTTCCCCTGGTGGCAAATTTTTTGGGGTCATTTAGAGAGAAGAAGAGGGTGAAGGGAATAGAATGGGTGCACTCCCCTATGGGAGGATACATACTGGGTCCTTCATCCTAAGCTTATTTATCTTTTTCTTGCAGGTGGAAATCTTAGGGGAGGTCTTAGGTGATGGTGTCAATAGACTATTCATCAGCTTTCCAACTGTGCTTTTTCAGGGTCCTGGTCTCCACTGATTGGTTGGCACCAAGGCAGGGGTCACTTGTCTAGGTTTGCTGTTTTTCTGGACCTGGAGTTGGAATACAACTGAGGCCTAGATGTCATCTCCAGGGAGGAAAAAGTCAGGGGATCCAAACTGCATGACCAACAATATGCTAGGAGAGGAAAGTTTCCCACAGGGAGAGGTCCTTGTTTTCTCAGTTTTGCTTGTTGCTAGGCACCAGGGTTTTCCCTTTCAGCCCTGGTGGTTTTTTGTACCTGGCACATTGTCCTTGCTCTGCTCAGGTCTGTCTAAATGTCTATTGCAGTGGTTGGCAAACTGTGGATCGAGAGCCATATGTGGCTCTTTAGCCCCTTGAGTGTGGCTCTTCCACAAAATACCATGTGCAGGCGCACATGTACAGTGCGATTGAAACTTTGTGGTCCATGTGCAGAAGTCAGTTTTCGGCTCTCAAAAGAAATTTCAAAAGTTGTACTGTTGATATTTGACTCTGTTGACTAATGAGTTTGCCGACCACTGGCCTATTGCAATATCACACTTCCCATTGACATAACTAGAGGGGGAAAAAAAAGGACTTCTGAGTAATATTTTCAAAATGTGGAGAGAAAATAACTCAGGCCTCAGAAGTGTGTGTGTGTAGATCATTTTAAGTTCTATGCTACTGTATCATATGTGTATATTTATGCAATACCACTGCTATTCTGAGACAGAACTATTTCATCACCAAAAGAAATCTCTATCTCTCTCTCCCTCTTTTCTTCTCCATCCCTCTCTCTCCTTCTCTCTCACTCCCTCCTTCTCTCTCCCTCTCTCTTTCCTTCCCTCTTCCTCTTCCTCTTTCCCTCTCTCCTTTCTCTCTCCTCTCTCTCTTTCTTCCTCTCTCTCTCTTTATCTCCCTCTCTGTCTCCCTCTCTCTTTCCCTCTCCCTCTCTTCCTCTCTCTCTCTCCCTCCCTCTCTCTCTCTCCCTCCCTCTTTCTCTCTCTCTCCATATATATATGAATTTCAGAGAGAAAAGAAGAGGGAGAGAGAGATAGAAACATCAGTGATGAAAGAGAATCATTGACTGGCTGCTTCCTGCATGCTCCCCACTGGGGATCAAGCCTGCAACATGGACATGTGCCCTTGACCGGAATCAAACCTGGGACCTTTTAGTCCACAGGTTGATGTTCAATCCACTGAGCCAAACCAGCTAGGGCATAAATCTCTCTCTCTCTGTTCACACCCACCCTCTTGCCCCTCACCATCCCTAACCCCTGGTGAGCACTAATCTGCTCTTAATCTCTTGATTTCTGAAAATCTTATATAAATGGAATCATAAAGCATAGGACTTTTTGAAGTTGTGTTTTTTTCCACTTGAAATTTATTCAAGTTGTTATGTATCAATAGTTCAATCCTTTCATTCCATGGTATGGATGTGCTTCAATATTTTTAAAACATTTATGTTTGGATTGGTCACAGTTTGGCAGTTATAAATGAAGCTGCTATGAACATTCATGTACAGGTTTTTATGTGGACATATATTTTCATTTATCTGAGGAGTAAACTGTATGGGCTGTGTGTTAAGTGTATGTTTAGCTTTATAGGAAACTGTTGAATTGTATTCCAGAGTGTCTGTACGTTTTTACATGCTAACCAGCAAATATATGAGAAATCTAGTTTCTTCATATCCTCAAGGGTTAGTGTTGTTTTTACTATTAGTTTTAGTTATTCTAATGAGTATGTAGTGATTTTTCATCATGGTTTTAGTTTACATTTTCCTAATGGCTGGTGATGTTGAACCTTAGTATCCTGGAGATACTAAAGTTCTGATTGTCATCAGAAGCTGAAGGAGAAAGAGCTGGAGAACAACTAACATTATAGGTGATGCCAGGTGATCATGTACAAGTTCATATTCCCTTCCTAATGACCTCCTAGGTTCTACAATGTTATCCTTTCTATAGAGCATATGAATGGATGAAGAAGAGCTAGACACTAATTAATTGAATTTTCCTGACAAGTTCAATTTTCCTTTTTATGAGGTTATTACAACAAAATGCTTAGAGTCCTACCTCTTAAAAGGACTTACTGCTATTTTACAGCTGTTGGGAGGTTTTGTTTGGAGGCCCCCAATAACTCCCATTGCCTGTGAAATGGTTTTGGATAAACAAGGCAATACACTCCTAGGGAGTACCCACCTTGGACTGTGTGAAGTTAGTCTCTCTTCATTACACAGGGACAACACCACACTGCTTGATGACGAGGCTATTTTCTGGCCATCTGAAGAACCAGATGTTGAAGAGTACTGCTCTTCTATATCAGCCTGAGTTCAGCATGTGAGCACTTCTATCTCCAATCCTTTATCTTCCCCCTTACCTATTCTACTTTACTTTTGAACTGTCCCCTACTAGAAAAGTCCCAAATTAGAAGCTTTCTTCAAAAAGCCATCAGTAACTAGGACAGGAGTGTCTTGGCATTGCCATGAATGTGTCATCAGAGATATCCTGGGACAGGGAATAAATTGCAAGTTTGGAGCAAGACTACTCTGGATTTTAAATCAGCCCTATCATCTTATGTTGGGTTCCTATCCATTGTGATTCTCAGTTTTATCATATCTAAAATAGGAATAATACCTACCTCAGAGAAATGACATAGGATCCAATGAGATAATGTATATAATACATAATAACAGGCACAAAAACATAGCACTTAACTACTAGTACTACCTCCATTATTTCCTAAAATGTGAAAATTACTTCCTGGGAGGAGAGTTGAATTATACTTAGAGGACCCTGAAACATGTGAGACATGGAGCCTGCCACACCCAACATCAATATATATAAAACCCTAATATGCAAATAGACCAAATGGCAGGACCAAACAACTAGTCACTATGACATGCATTGACCACCAGGGAGTGTGCACATAACATGGCAGACCTTGGCAGCAGGTGGCAGAGTGCAGAACTTGGAAGGCGTTGGCTGTGGTGGGATGGTGGAGCAGATGAGTGAGGGCACCAGACCAAGGGGGGAGCCAGTCGCTGTAATCTGGTGATTACTGAAAATTCTTTGCTCCCACATGCTGCAGTCCCGCCTGCCATTTGCACTTGCTGCCAGCACCCAGCACTGGCCCCACTCACACCTGCTGCTGGCACTGGCTCCAATCACTCCACACCATCAGTGGGCACAAGTGGGGCTGGCACTGTCAGCATGTGGGAGCAACGGCAGTAGGAGTGAGGCTGCTGGCAGACAAGGGACCGGAAGCCATAACAGAAAGGGCAGGGTGGGGGCACAGAGGATGAGCCAAGATCCGCCCCTGTGCCTACTGCAGCCTCAAAGCCCATAGTTCTTTTCAAGGTGTATGAATTTTTGCACTGAGCCCTAGTCCCATTATAATTGACATGTCCAGGAGAGTAGCTCTAGATGATTCTTGTGCAAGGCTTGTGGTCATTCAATAGACTGGTAGACCCAGACTCATTTCCTTAGTCTGGCCAGAAACCCATGAGGTTCTGCTCAATGGATGAATAATAGTGAGCCAAATCAATGAAGCTAGTTCCTTCAGAATTTGAACCAGATCTCTAAGGCTGGGAATTAGCCATGCCAGGGGCAAAGAAGAGATGCCAAGTAACAGAGACCAAGCAAGCCACTAGAGAAAGACAGAAGCCATTGATGGAGCCACCCCGCTCTTCCCCTATCTTCCCAGATCCAGTAGCAACTCAAGTGTTTCCTGGTACGAAGCCCCTTCCCCTCAGTTGGCTTGAATGAATCTTACTTAGAACCAAGGAACCTTTCACATATACTCTACAATATACCTTAATGTCAGGAGTAGAGTTTGTTCTTCTCTTTGAGAGAAATAGGAATGCATTTTGGACTGAGCAGTCACACAGAGGTACATGAGTAAAAAGGCCTGGGAATGGCTAGGACACCACCCATAGGAAAGCACACATCAAGCCCTAATTGGTTTGGCTCAGTGGATAGAGCATCAGCCTATAGACAACAGTCCCAGGTTCGATTTTGGTCAAGGGCATGTACTTCAGTTGCAGGGTCCTCCCCGGCCCAGACCCTAGTCAGAACTTGTACAGTAGGCAACCGATAGATGTATTTCTCTCATATTGATGTTTCTTTCTGTCATTCCCTCTCTCTTCCATACTCGCTAAAAATCAATGGAAAAATATCCTCGGATGAGAATTAACAAAATAAAAGAAACAAAAAAGAAAAGAGGAAAAGAACAGCACAATAGGTAAAGAACATGATTCACTTGATACAGTGAATATTTATCAGATTTTGTTCTGATTCAGCTTTCTTCCCAGTCCTTGGACTTCCACACAGTGTGACTTTTGATGGTGGGCAGGGCACGGCCTGTCATAACAAAAAGATCACCTCTCTTTCTACCTCTGGGTATAGAAGGTGTGGGTAAATAGCCCCACTTTAGAAAATCGGAAGTTCACAGGACTCTGAATCTCAAATACCATATGATTTCACTTATATGTGAAACCTAAAAAACAAACTAAATGAACAAATAAAACAGAAACAAACTCGGTAGACACAAAGAGCAAACTGATGGTCTGCAGGTGTGTGGGGGTTGGGGGTTGGGTGAAAAGGATGAAAGGATTAAGAAGTACAAATTGGAAGTTCAAAGTAATCACAAGGATGTAAAGTAGATCATAGGGAATATAGTCAACAATTCAGATACTAAAAGATACCATTGCATTAGACGTGCAGTGGCAGCCATATATAGCAGGAATGGTCACTGCACAGGATGGCGTGGGGCTGTTTTCAGGAGTGGGGGGGAACAGTGGGTAGATAGGTTGAGGATACACAGGTTGTACCATTGAAGTTTTCCATCAAAATTATTTCTGCGGTCCTCCCGCCTTTTGCATTTCTTCTGGCCTTCTGTTGATTCTAGGAGCTACCAATCATCTTTCTAATAAATTCTTTGTGTATGTGTGTGTATGTATGAAGTCTGTAATGTTTTATTTTTTTATTTCTTAAATTTTGTTAACTTTTTAATTATATTTTACATTCAATATTATATTAGTTTCAAGTGTACAATATATTGGTTAGACATTCATGTAAGTTATGAAGTGGTCACTCCAATAACCCTAGTACCTACTTGACACCATTCAAATAGGCATAGGGGAAAAAGAGAGAGAGAGATCAATTGGTTGCCTCCCACTCATACCCCAACTGGAGCAGGGAATCAAAACTGCAACCCAGATACTTGCCCTTGACCTAGAATCAAATTCATGTTCCTTCTGTATGCGAGCCAACACTCTTAATCATTTAGCCACACTGACCAGGGATATCTTTAATACTTTTAATGATTATGCATGAGTTTATTTTTTCCAATAGTGTGCTGATAAACTAATTCTTAAAAAAAAAGAAGAGCCTTAATTTGTATCATTTGCCAATTTTCATAGTGTAAATATTTCCACCATGTTGGGAAATATCAACATGACATTATAGAAATGACTACTGTGATGCCATTGAACATGGAGTTGGGAAGAGATGCTAATAACTGACTGGTGTGAACCAGTTCCAACACACCATTGTTATTTCCCTTTTGCAGATGTGGCTGAGGTGCAGAGTCTCTTTGGGTTGGGTTCATGGACAGAACTAAAATCCTGAATTCATTGTCTTTGAAAATAAGGAAAAAATCAATATCTTACATAAAAATAAATCATTTCCAAAAGTGGTTCAGGTCCCTCAAATTCATCTTGAAAACCTGGATTCTTACTACTCAGCTGTAAAAAATAAGATAATCCTACCTTTTGCAACAGCATGGACAGACCTGGAGAATACTATGCTAAGTGAAATAAGCCAAGCACCATATGATTTCATTTATATGTGGAATCTAATGAACAAAATAAACTAGCAAACAAAATAGAAACAGACTCATAGAGAACAAACTGACATTTGTCAGAGGGGAGGAAGGGTTGGGTGAAAAATAAAGAAATTAAGTAAAAAAAAACAACAAACTCATAGACACAGACAATGATTACCAGAGGTAAAAGGTAGAGGGAGGTAGAAGAGGAGAAAAAGGTGATTGATGGTGACAGGAGATTTAACTTTGGTAGTGAATACACAATACAATATACAGATGATGTATTGTAGAACTGTGCACTTGAAACTTATATAATTTTATTAAACAATGTCAGCCCAATCATTCAGTTTAAAAAATTATAACCCTATGAACAGACAAAGAATGAAAAATAACAAAACCTGATTCTTTTATCTTTCTACTAGGGGCCCAGTGTATAAATTCATGCATGAGTGGGGTCCAGCCTACCCGGCCCCAATTAGGGCAGATCAGGGCAAGGCCTGTCCTGATAATGGAAGGTTGGATGGCCGGCTTGTCCTGATTGGGGCCCAATCAGGGCTGGGCCAGCTGGTGGGAGGGGCCACGTGCAATTGGCCAGCTGACCCCACTCCTGAATGATCAGGGGTCAGTGGCCTAGGTAGGGGCCATGGGAGGTTGGCTGGCCAGCCCCACCCTCAATCGGTGAGGGGGCTGGTTGATCAGGGGTAGAGCTGGCTGGGGAAAGGGCCCATGCGCTGATCGGGGTGGTAGGGACTAATCAGGGTTGGGGCTGACTATAGGGAGGGGCTGTGGGCAATGAGCCAGCTGGCCTCACTCCCTATTGGGATGGGGAGGGGCAATCAGGGGCAGAGCCTGTGATCAGGGTGGGGCCAGCCTGGGGGATGACAGGAAGGACCTGGTACAGGGTAGGGGGGGGGCCAGTTTCCCACCTCCTGCCAATCAGGGGTGGAGCTGGCTAGGGGAGGGACCATAGAAGGTTGGCCGGCTGGCCCCACCCCTGATGAGGCCAGGGCATTATAGCAACCAATTATTCAAGTCACTGTGCCATACTTATTGCTGGCTTTTTATATACTACTAGAGGCCTGGTGCATGAAATTTGTGCATGCGGGGTGTCCTTCAGCCCGACCTGCTCCCTCTCCAATCTGGGACCCTTTGAGGGATGCCCAACTGCCTGTTTAGGCCCAATCCTACCTAGACATCCCTCTCACAACCCAGAACTGCTGGCTCCCAACTGCTCGCCTGCTTGCCTTCCTGATTGCCCCTAACTGCTTCTGCCTGCCAGCCTAATCAGCCCCTAACCACTCCCCTGCAAGCCTGATTGATGCCTAACTGCTCCCCTGCCAGCCTGTTTGCCCCTAACTGCCCTCCCCTGTGGGCCTGGTCACCCCCAACTGCCCTCCCTTGCAGGCCTGATCCCTCCCAACTGCCCTTCCCTGCTGGCCATCTTGTGGTGGCCATCTTGTGGTGGCCATCTTGTGTCCACATGGGGTCAGGATTTTTTGACCACATAGGGGCAGTCATCTTGTGTGTTGGAGTGATAGTCAATCTGCATATTACTCTTTTATTAGTTAAGATAGATGCCTGGAGCATGGGTGGGGGCCAGCTGGTTTGCCCCGAAGGGTATCCTGGATCAGGGTAGCTGTTCCCTTGAGGCATGGGGTGGCCTGGGAGAGGGACCTGTGGTGGTTTGCAAGCTGGCCATGCCCCCGTGGCAACCCAAGTAGAGTCCCTGTGTCTAGAATTTATTTATCTTCTACAATTGAAACTTTGCAGCCTGGAGTGGAGCCAAGCTTTCTGCTCACGTAGTCATTGAAACTTTGTTGCTTTAAGCAGAGGCCTGAGCCAGCCAGGGTGTGCAGAAAACTTGGCTTCCTCCTTTGCCAGAGGCAACCCAAACTTCCCTCCTGTTCTCTCTGTGGCCACAGCCACCTTGGTTGGGTTAATTTGCATACTCACTCCGATTGGCTGGTGGGTGTGGCTGGTAGGTGTAGCAGAGGTATGATCAATTTGAATATTACTATTTTATTAAGTAAGATATATAGATGCTACTATTCTCAGAATGTTGTCAATTCCAGGCACCTAGCACGACAATATCCACTAATCGGAGGAAAGGGAACAGTTTCCTTTCATGTGTCCTTTTACCAAAAGGAAAGTCAGTATAGATGTTAGAAAAGTTCTTAATACTTATGCATTTTTCACTGGAGGCAGAAAACGCATGCACTGGCTCACATTCAGAGAAGATGAAATTGCCTGTCTTTGCACAAAGAGGAAACATTTCTTGCACTTATCCACCAGTGTCCTCTGGTCTTTAGCAGTATCCCAAGTGTCCCTGGCTTCCATACACAGGGGGACTGGGCCTAAGGGAGTAAGAAGACCTGGCACAGATCAGCCATGCGACTTCCCTTCCATTTGTAGAATAAAGATACTTAGATCAATGAAGGTACAGAAATTTATAACTTTATATTTCTAGACCCTAAAATCTTACAAAAGATGAGCTCAGGTCATGGAAAGTGAAGCAATGAATGCAATGCACTATGCCCAGTGTCAGAAATGTACCAAATCTCACTTTCCTTTCTCTCCCTTCCTTGTAGGAAACTTCTTCCAATTCTGTGAAACTTCCGGGGGTAAAAGTATGCAAATGTATAAAAACAAAAAATAAAACTTTCCAAAGTGTTCGTCAGCTATTATTAAAGGGAAAACTGTGCTTTTGAAAGCAATGTGAATGCTGGTGAACAGAACAACTCACCACTGACACTCCTCTCCTCAGCCTTGTAGGTCTGTTGGTTCTCATTGTTAATACAGAAGCTCCAGAGCCTTCATTTGCTTTCTCTGCTGCTAATGGTAGAAACGAATGGCTCCAATTTCATGCTGCAGGATCGAGAGGTGCCACCAGGCAAGTTTGCCACTCTTAGAACTTTCAGATTCCCACAAGCTCTGAGGGCAATCTGTCTTGTCAGCAAAGTCTACCTTGTCCCATTGTTCAGGAGGGCCTGCCTGCACATCCATCCCCACCTCTCAGTGGGCCTCATGCCTGCCAGCTGAAAGAGAGACAACTCAAGGCATAAAGTCCCTTTTAAAGAAAGAGCTACTGGGAGAGAAGCATTTATCAAAGGACAGGGTGGTTTTGCCCAGTGGGTTTTAGGCTTAGGAAACAATTGCCAGGCACATCCTACAAATTATCTCTAATGCTCTCAGCCACCATAAGAAGTTATGTGGCACTCAGCTCAGTGATATTTCATGTTTGCCCAAGGTCACCCTGCTGACCCAGGCTTTGATTCACAGATATATCATGGTAAAAGCCTGCAAGTTTAATTCTGGATGCAACCTTGAGGAAAAAGATAAGGCTAAAGAGAGATTTGGGGTCATCAGGCAAGAGTCCATAGGTGAACCACAGGAATGCCTAACCCATCTCAGGGAGAAGATCCAGAAAGAAAGGCAGGTGTCCCAAATGTGAAGATAGGGAGTAATCAGGCAAGGGAAGAAGGATTCAGAGAACCCAGAAGAACTAGAAGAAAAGTAAGAAGGTCAAGGAGTGGACAGTTACTGTGCTGCACCAGCACAGCCAACGGTTGGACAAGCCTGAGGGAGGGCCAGCAGAGAATAAAGAAAAGACAAAGAGAAATAAGCTGGGTCTAGGTGGATCTTCTCTGTGTTATTGAGACCACAGAACAGATCCAGACTACAAGCTGATGCTTTATTTTACAATCAGAGGTAAACGAGGTAATTTACAATGTTCTTGTGAGTTTCACTTGTTTTGGCAGCACTTGCTGCACCTCCCATAGCCCATTAGCTACCCAGGAAAGATCTAGGGAGTAGTCACAAGATCAAGCTTAATTATGTTAAAAAAGCTGTGCCCTCTAAGCTGGGATCTGTTTGTGGCTTTGCCAGCAGGTCAGTCCGAGGCTTAACTCTATAACTGCTCCCCACAAGTTACGGTAACCCTAGTTCTGATTTTTTCAAAAGGTTTTTTTTAAAAAATATATATTTTTATTAACCTCTGAGAGTAAGGGAGAGAGAGAGAAACATCAGTGATGAGAGGGAATCATTGATTGGCTGCCTCCTGCACACCCCACACTGGAGCTAATTCATAGGTCGATGCTCAACCACTGAGTCACTGCAGCTAGGGTCAAATGGAATTTTTTTAAATGACGAAATGATTTGTGCACTGTTTATCAAGCAGTTTCTGCTAATTGCTTATTTCATGAACTCACAAGCTGAGCCTCCTCCAGGCCCAAGCAGGTGAGCATCACCAAATGATGTGGCTGGCAAGAGGCAACAGGGAGAGGTGACGACTATGGAGAAACCCATCATCTGTCACAAAAGAGCAGGCAGCACTCAGGTCCAGCTCACTGAAACCGTGTGTGTGTGTGTGTGTGTGTGTGTGTGTGTGTGTGTGTTTTCCATAAGAAGCTGGAATTCTCAGTCATGTTCTGCCAGCAAACAGTTCAGCAGCTTGGAAGTAGCCATCTCTGCTCTAAAGAGTGACTGCCTTTCTATCCTCAATAAATATAAGCAGAAGCCCCAAGACTGGCCAGGTAATGGGGAGTTTTAGAGGACAAAGCTAAGTGGTAGTTTCTTTTTTTTTAATCTTTATTGTTCAAATTATTACAGATGTCCCCCTTTCTTTCCCCCATTGCTCCCCTCCATCCAGTTGCCACTCCACCCCAGGCCCTCCCTACCCCACTGTCTGTGTCCAAAGATACTGCATACTTACATATACCATGTGTACTGGTAAATAATGCAGATTTTGTAATAAAAGAAAACACGATAATTTCAAGAGAAATATCAAAAGTGCTTTATTCAAAGTAATGTCCATCACTAGCTACTCATTTTCCCATCTTTCAGGTAATTTATAGATATTGTCCCAATAGAACTTTTTTTGGTTTGAGGCAAACCACTTCTTCATATGTTTTGAAGTGCTGCTCAGAAAGGGTGTGTGCCATTGATCAGAACAAGTGGTAATCTGAAGGAGCAAGGTCTGGTGAATACAGCAGGTAGGTTAATACTTCCCAGGCAAGATCTTTTAAGGTGTCTTTAACTGGTTTTGAAGTGTGTTGATGTTGCATCATCATAAATCAAAATTACTTTGCTCTGTCTTCTGGAACATGTTGGTCATTTCATGATCAAAGTGTGGTTCAAGTTGATTATTTGTTGTATGTAGTGACTAGTGTTAATGGTTTCACCTGGTTTTAGAAGCATATTATACACCACACCTTCCTGATCCCACCAAATGCAGAGCATTGTCTTCTTTCCGAAGCAATTTGGTCTTACAGTCTATGTTGACGGTTGATTTGGATCAACCCATGATTTTGTGCATTTGGGATTCTTAAAATAAATCTACTTTTTCTCTCCAGTCACAATTTGATGCAAAAAAAGACTTTCTTTTGTGCTGTTGAAGCGATATTTTACTGATGACTTTTTGGTTTTCCATTTGTCTTTCGTTCAGTTAATGTGGCACCCATTTTCTTTCCTTTAAAATCTTCCTTTAAAATTGCTTGTAAATATGGGAAATTGTTTGCTGAGAAGTGTTTAATCTTTCTGTAAGTTGTTTTTGAGTTTGAAATGCATCTTCATCCAATAATGCTTCTAATTAATAGTCTTCAAAATTTTGTGATTGACCTGGATGTTCTTTGTCTTTCATATCAAAATCATCACTTTTAAAGCATTTAAACCAGATGGAACATGTTCACCATCAGATTCCCAAAGTATTTGGTAACACTTTTCTTCAAAACAATGATTTAAAATTTCCCCCAAATGCTATTTTTTTGGCAAAAAAAATTAGACATTTTTAAGTGTAAAAACATCTATGATATTAACACCTTTGGCATAAGAAGTTTTAAAGCTGATGGTAAATACAACAAAATAGGATATATATAACATATGTGTAACTCCATCTATTGAAAAAAATCCGCATTATTAATTGGCACACCTAGTAAGATCTTTGTCCAACCTCTTCTCGCAACCCTCCACCACCCCTCCTGCACAGAATTGTCAGTCTGCTCCATTTCCATGGCCCTGATTCTATTACATTCAGCAGTTTATTCTGTTCATCAGATTTTTTATTCATTTGACTTTTAGATTCACCTTTTGATAGATAAGCATTTGTTGTCACTTTGTTGTTCATAATTTTATCTTTATCTCCTCCTCCTCCTCCTCCTTCTCCTCCTCCTTATTCTTATTCTTATTCAAGAATACCCTTTAGCTTTTCATATAATACTGGTTTGGTGGGGATGAACTCCTTAAGCTTTCTCTTGTCTGTGAAGCTCTTTATCTGACCTTCAATTCTAAATAATAGCTTGTCTGGGTAGAGTAATATTGGTTGTAGGTTCTTGCTAGTCATCACTTTGAATATTTCTTGCCACTTCCTTCTGGCCTGCATAGTTTCTGTTGAGAAATCAGCTGATAGTCATATGGGTACTCCTTTGCAGGTAACTAACTGTTTTACTCGTGCTGCTTTCAAGATTCTCTTTTTTTTCCCTTGGCATTTTAATTATGATGTGTTTTGTTCGGGTTCTCTTTTGATTCCTTTTGTTTGGGGTTCTCTTTACTTTTTGGACTTGTAAGTCTATTTCTTTCACCAGGTAGGAGAGGTTTTCTGTCATTATTTCTTCAAATAGGTTTTCAATATCTTGCTCGCTCTCTTCTTCTGGCACCCCCATAATTTGGATGTTGGTACACTTGAAATTGTCCCAGAGGCTTCTTACACTATATTCATATTTTTGGATCCTTTTTTATTTTTGTTCTTCCAGTTGGGTGTTTTTGCTTCCTTATATTTCAAATCTTTGACTTGATTCTTGAGATCCTCTAGTCCAGTCGTCGGCAAACTCATTAGTCAACAGAGCAACAGACCGCAGCTCTAGTCTACTGTTGAATCTCTGTATACTATTCTTTATTTCAGTCAGCGTATGCTTAATTTCTGACTGGTCCTTTTCTATTTTTTGGCATTCTCACTAAGATCCTTGAAGGTCTCACTAAGTTCCTCAGAGGTTTGTAGAAGATACTTGAGTAACTTTTTTACTGTCATTTTGAACTCTATAGCCAGTATTTTCCTTTCATCTATTTCTTTCATTTGTGACATGTTTCTTTGTCTGAGCATTTTGGTTGCTTCCCTGTATTTGTTTCTATGCATTAGGTAGCTGCTAAGTCTCCTTGAATTGATAGAGTAGCCTTGGGTAGTAGGTGTCCTATAGGTCCCAGTGGCTCAGTCTCCCCAATCACCTGAGGTGGACACTCTTGGTGGGCTGTGTGCACAGTCTTGTTGTAGTTGAGCCTTGATTACTGTTGGTATCATTGGGAGGAACTGACCTCCAGGCCAATTGGTTATGAGGATCAGCTGTGTCTACAATGAAAGAGCTGCTGTGCAGGAGACACCCTTATGGTCAGGACTTGCTTCAGTGAGGCTTTGGTGCTGACTGAGTCTGCCCCTTGAATATGATCTTATGGATGTTAAGAGTTGTAATCTGGTATGGTCTCACACTGACCACTGGATACACTGGCTCTTGGATCTCCAAGGAGGTACAAGGTCAGCCACTTCTCAGGGCCACCCATCAGAAGCTACAGATAAATCTGCAGATTCCTTCTCTTTGTGTGAAGTTTTGAAGTACCCAGATGAGGCCAGCTGTGAAGTAAGGCCGGCTGGTGCTGGTGTATCCTTGGGTCTTTTTTGATAGTTTTGGGGATCCCTGACCCAGTTGCAGCTTGTTTAACAGGTTTTAGGCTGAAAAAGGACAGGCCAGTCATATGCAAAGGCCACTGTACACAGCTTGGGTGGCTTTGTAAATTGTGTAGGGCAGGTTGTCAGGAAATCTCCAGGTAAAGAAAACAGCAATGACTCCCAGTCAGCCCTACACCTGGGAGGTCCCAGAACAGGAACAAAGACCATTGTGAGCACTTCCATCTGGAAGAAAGCTGACCCCGCATTCTTGCCCTGATGCCAGAAAATGCAGTTTATCCCCATATATGTCTAGGTCTCCCAGAGTCTCACCTAGCACTGGAGCTTAAAGCAAGTGGGAGCTTGTATCTCCCTCCTGATTAAAAAAGCAATACACCTGGTGCCAGCCCATTCTGTGCCTCCATACCTTCTCCCAGTCTCAATGTGCTTTCTTCTTAACCTCTCTAGTTGTAGAACTTCCACTTAGCCAGCTTTCCTGCAATTCTGAATGATCATTGTTATGTATTTTAGTTGTAATTTTGATATGATGTGGAAGGCAGCAAGTACAGGTGTTTACCTATGCCACCATCTTAGTTCTCTACTAAATGGTAGTTTTCTGTGTATACTTTTTAAATTAGGAATGGGGGAGAAATCCATGTGTCATTTCTGGGTCATGATCGGATTAGGCAAGCAGAATGTTGGTGGAAGTAATTAGTGTTAAATCATGACTATACCAGAGAAAAATGGCTCTAATGAGGAGCACATGCTATGATGCGAATGGCACTTAGTTCTGGGGTGCCCCATCCAGCACAGAGGAATCTCAGGGTCCTCTACTTGCTTTGGGTGCGGACCCCAACGTTGTGAACAAGGACTTTTATAAAAAGGATGAAACATGAGAAATAGTCGATGAAAAGCACTGTCCGGGTGGCAAAGGGCTTTCATTTTCCCTCTCAACTTCCTCCCTTAATGGGTGCTATGCTTACTGCTTTTGAACCATCCAAAACACTTCTTAAAATAAGAGAAGGAAAAAAAAAAACTTCTACAGACAGTCCCTACTTAGTGAACCATGGGAGAACTGGCTATATTGAAGGCATCTGAGGAAACTTTCATTTGATATCTGGTATGTTAATACCACCATCCCTTGCAACTGGGTCTATATCTCTAGCTCTTACCTACCATAATGATTAGGTTCAAGTTCCATGTCTGCCTTTTCTTGCTTCTATGGCCCAATGAGTTAACCAGACCATAATTGGTTCTGATTCAGTTCCATAGGGAACTGATACTATGGAGAACAATTCATAGACTAAGTTAGGTCTGCTTTCTTCCTTCTATTTTTATTTGCACTTCCAACATTGAAATATCTGACATACTGTATAATATACATTGTTTTGTTAGACAAAGAAATTAATAATAATTATAATAATATAAAGCAGATTATATTGAATTTGACTACATTTGACTAGTGCATTATATTGCTTTTGCAAGACTCACTAAAGAAAGAAGAGGTATAGAATAAGCTGACAATAATAATATCTCTTCTGAGGATATTATTTATTTTTTTTAATCACCTTCATTTGATTCATTCCATAGATATTTACCAAATACCTTCTTTAACCCAGATACAGTATAGGCATCTTACTAAGCACAGAATAAAAAAAAGAACATTACGATATTAAGACAAGGTCTCTTTTATCAAATTTATAATCTGCCATCATTTATCATAGTTATTTTCTAAGCCTTTTTTTTTTTCAGAAAAAAAAATCAAATTTTCAAATAATCTTACTTGGCACCTGTATCCATCAGAATAGGCAATGTTATGTTACAGTGACAAATGACCCAACATTCCAGCAGCTTACAACAAAAAAGCTTTCTTTCTCATTCATGTTTTATGCCCATCATGGCTCAGCTGAGGCTTTGCTCATATCCTCTTTATTACAGGACCAGAGCTGATGGATTAGCTTCTATGTGGAACACTGTTTGCTGGTCTCACGCAGAGGAAAAAGAGAATTTGACAACCCATATCCTAGTTCTAAAGCCTCTGCCCAGAAATAACACACATCACAACTACTATCATTTCATTGGCCAGAAGAAGGAAGTCTTATGACCAAGCCTGGCATCCCCAAGGCAGTAAAATATCATCTTCTCCAGGAAAGGGAAGCAGATATTATTTAAGACTATGCATACAGCACCTCAATATAGAAAAATAGATATAGAAAGATTGATAGGTATGTGACCACACCTCTGCTATACCCACAAGCCACACCCACAAGCCATGTATGCACACCCAGTATGCAAATTAACCCCAACCAAGATAGCTACGGCCACAGAGAGAGTAGGAGAGAGGCTTGGGTTGCCCTGGTGATAGAGGAAGCCAAGCTTTCCACACACCCTGGTCTGCCCAGGCCTCCACTTAAGGCTACAAAGCAGTGGTTCTCAACCTTCCTAATGCCACGACCCTTTCATACAGTTCCACATGTTGTGGTGACCCCAACCATAAAATTATTTTCTTTGCTACTTCATAACTGTAATTTTGCTACTGTTATGAATCGTAATGTAAATATCTGTGTTTTCCGATGGTCTTAGGTGACCCCTGTGAAAGGGTAATTCGACCCCCAAAGGGGTTGCAACCCAAAGGTTGAGAACCGCTGCTACAAAGTTTCAATTATAGAAGATAAATCAATTCCAACAGAAATGGAATTTATCTCCTATATAAGATATAAGGGTGTAGCTGTCACCATGGATTGAGGAGAGGCTTAGCTCCGTTCCAGGCTACAAAGTTTCAATTGTAGAAAATAAATAAATCCCAGATACCACTTAGGCTGCCAGGGGGCGTGACTGGCCTGCAAACCACAACAGGCCCCTCACCCAGACTGCCCCATGCCCCAAGGGAACCCCCACCCTGATCTGGGATACCCTTCAGGGCAGACCAGCTGGCTCCTACCCGTGCACCAGGCCTCTATCCTATCTAATAAAAGAGCAATATGCAGATTGACCATCACTCCAACACACAAGATAACTGCCCCTATGTGGACACAAGATGGCCACCACAGATATCCAGCAGGGAAGGTCAGTTGAGAAGAACCAGGTCTGCAAGGGAAGACAGTTGTGTGTAATCAGGGCAGCACAGGAGGGCAGTTGGGAGGGACCAGACCTGTAAGGAAGGGCAGTTGGGGGTGATCAAGCCTGCAGGGGAGAGCAGTTAGGGGTGACCAGGCCTGCAGGGAGGGTGGTTAGGACTGACCAGGCTGGCAGGGGAGGGCAGTTAGGGGCAAACAGGTTGGCAGGGGAGCAGTTAGGCATCAATCAGGCTGGCAGGGGAGGGGAGGGGATGATCAGGCTGGCAGGCAGAATCAGTTAGGGGCAATCAGGAAGGCAGGCAGGCAAGCAGTTGGGAGACAGCAGTCCTTGATTGTGAGAGTAGTCCCAGATTGGAGAGAGTGCAGGCTGAGCTGAAGGACACACCCTCCCCTGTCCCTCCTACCCCCGTGCACAAATTTTGTGCATTGGGCCTCTAGTACATAAATAAGCATGTAGCTGTACAGATTAAGAAGTAGCATCCCTTTTTCTGAGAAATCTCTGTGGAATTCTAAGTCTCCATGGAACTCTGTTTAGAAACCATCAATACATTATCTAATCTGAATTCACAAGCACCTAATGAAGACAATACTGAAATTGTCATTGTCTCTATCTGAAAGGCAAGGAAACTCTCTGAGAACTAGGAGAGAGGGCTGGTGCCTCCTTCTTCACAGCTCTTTCTGGCCCTGCATACATGAAGCCCTTTTTTATGATACCCATGGAATTTCTAAAACCCAAGAAAACTGTCTCTTTCTTATCTATTCAGTTTGAGCACAACTGTACTTTGTCCTAAGTAGCCAGCTGCAGACAAGGCCACGCCATGCCAGATCACTACAGAAATCTTGGCTGAGCTTGACCTTTGAAATGTGCTCACAATACCATCTGAGCAGATAGCAAGCAGTTCAGAAAATGAGGCCTACGAAAGATCTCATGAGACAAAGGGAGGATCATTCAGTCTAAAAATGTGGTAACATTTGGGTAACAGAGATGAGCAATAGCAGTTTTCTTATCTGTAAGATTCATTCCTGGTCTTTTGGAACAAAAGCTAGGCTTCCTTCAATAGAGGGTTATGAGCACAGATTATGTAGCAGGCAAATGAATAAGAGTCAAGAATGGCAGTAAGGAAGCCATAATCCATGCCTTTGGAGATTTCAGAGGAGCAGGGAGATGGACTTGGGAAAAGGTGTTAAGGGCTGTCACTATTTAGGAGAAGTTCACAGCAGCAGCCTCTGGGGAAAGAAAGAAAAAGAGAAGAGGAAAACGTCCCTGAATTCAGAAACTAGTTGGCCAGCATTCCTGGGGTGAGTGAGGCACATGTTTTCCAGTACCACCAAATGTGCAGAAAAGAGCACGGGCTTGGAATTATAAGAATCATGTTTGCCTTTCAGTCCTGTCGTTTGGTTTCCATACAACCTTAGGCAAACTTCAAAGCCAGTAATTTTCATCTCCTTGGACACATACTAGTAATTACTAAAATTCTGCAGCACGACAAAAAATATGTTTTTTTGCCAATCTGACAAAAAAATAGATATAATTTTGATTCATTCATACTGGACAGGTATTGTGTTGTTTGTTGTCATTGTTTAACTTGACAATCTTAAAGAAAAAAGGTTAATGCCCCTGACTAAATAGTCAGGAATTGAATTTTTAAAAATTCTTGGCACATATCAGTGTGCCTGCTGCTGCTCACCAGTTGAAAATCTTTGCTCCAAACCCATTAAAGCCCTGTTCCTTGTGTATAAAGAGGAAATAAATAAAACCTACCGTGGCTACTTCACAAACTGGTAGTCAGGGCCAAATGCATTATGATTGAGAAGCTACTATGTTATATGGGAACTTGGCCTATTGTTATTGTCGCCCCTGAGCAGTGCCTCAGTACACAAGAATGACCACATCCTCTTGGTTTGCCTGGACTTCCTTAGTGTTAGTTGTGACTCTCTCATCCCAGGAACCTTCTCAGTCCCAGACAAACCAGAACAATTGGTTTGCCTATCACATATCTGGACTACACAAATTGTGAGGTCCTTGCTGGCCATCACATTGTTTTTAAATTTCCTACGGTGTACAATTCAGCAGATTTCAGTATATTCACAGGGCTGTCTAATTCAGTATATTCACAGCTATCTAATTCCAGAACATTTTCATCACTTCAAAATGAACTTGTTTGCTGGCAGCCCAATTCTCTCCTTCCCCAGCTCCTGGAACACAGAAATGCACTTTCTTTCTCTGTGGACATTGTACATGAATGGCACCAAGCACTATGTGGCATTTGTGTCTGTTTCTTTCATTTAGAATCATGATTCAAGGTTCATCCATGTTGTAGCATGCATCAGTGCTTCATTCCTTTTTGTGAATTAATAATATTTCATTGTGTGGCATTACATGTAGATATACATCAGTTGATAAACATTTGGGTTGTTTATATTTTTTGGCCAATAGGAACAGTGCTACTATAAATACTGCATGCACAAGTTTTTGTGTGTCCATATGGTTCCATTTCTATTAGAAGGTCATCCAGGAATGAAATGGCTGAGTCATATGGTAACTCTGGTTAATGTTTGGAGGAACCATCAAACCTTGCCAAGCAGCTACAACATGTTACACCTCATGGATAATGTATGTGGATTCCAATTTCTCCATATCCTTATCAACATTTGTTAGCATCTGTCTTTTCCATTATAGTCATCCTAGTGGGTAGACTATGGTAATTCATTGTGGTTTTGATATGCATTTTGTTGATAGCTAATGATGTTGAGCATTTTTTCATGTTCTTATTTGGTCATGGCACTTAAATTCCAAAATAAGAGGTCATCTCACTGTCCTGCAACTCCTCATTGAGAACACAGGAGCTCTGGAAAGTTACTCCTGGCCAGGTCCTGTCCAGGACAAAAGCTCAAATACCTGTCCATGGCTGCAGAAGGAAGTCCAAACTCTGTCATGAAATCCAAAGCTCTTCACTATTAGGCTCTGGTTTGCGTTTGCCTTCTCAAACTATCTTTTCTCTATGTGAACACTCTAACAGAATAGATTCATTTATTATCCCCTGGATTATATCATTTGTTTCCTTCTTTAGCTTGGTAGCCAGAGGGAATCTCAGCTTAAAAACTTGAGAGTGTGAGAAATGTCACATTTTCATTTTCTTTCAATGAACAAGTTATACCCTAATTACTTACCTACAAGACTGGTAAGAAATTTTGCCTCCATTATTCTGAGGACTCTCCCTAGTCCTGGAAAGATGTCAGGGTTTGGGGACTTACACATTGTCAAAACATGGAGGTGAAGAAGATAGAATATGATCAAGTTTACTTTAAAAATAACTACGCTCCTGGTTCTCCTGGCCCCTCCAGTTCTGGTGCTTCTTCTAGGCACCACAGTCTCCATTAGGCTGCAATCCCTGTGCCTAAAAACTGCCATTCCTCCAAGCAACACCCTACAACACACATACACATGCGTGCATACACACAAACACACACACACACACACACACATACACACACACACACACACACACACAGTTCTGTTTTAGGACTACACTCATGGAAACTACAACTCCTCATTCCAAGAAGGACTTATCTCCATTCACATTCCTCCCACATTTGGGAAGCCCTTCAAGGTGTTTCACATATGGATCTGGGCTGTCCTTGGAGCCACTCCAGTACATCTCCATTTCCCCCTCACTTGCTGCCAGCCTCCTGGGAATCCAGGCTTTCCAGATGCCTCTCTGGGGTACACTGTCCTGACACACTACATGAGCACCTATTGTGTGTCCTCTGCTCACATTGCTCCTGGTGCTAGGTCCTTGGATACTTCTTCATGTCCCAATCTTCCCCAATCAGTCCCTCTACTTGTGAAAAGGGTCCATAGCACAGACACCTGTGCTCACCATGCTTGCAGAGATGACAGTGGAATGACTTGGTGTCTTTTTATTTGACATTCTCTTTCAAAGGCTCTGCATGAATCCTAGAGAACAATCTGAGGGGCATGTGCCATGCTCTACTCAAAATTATTTCTTCTGGTTACCATATGGTCCATCACTTCTACTCCTAGATCTATACCAAAAGAAATAGCATGTTCAGAGAAAAAAATATACATGAATGTATATAGTAGCTTATTTATAACTAGAGGCCCCAGTGCATGAAACTTGTGCACTTGGGGAGGTCTCTCAGCCCAACCATCACCCTCTTACAGTCTGGGAGCCCTCAGGCGATGTCCAACTGTGGCTTAGGCCTGCTCCTCAGGACATCCTTAGCACTGCCACAGAGGTAAAAGAGGCTCACAAGCTATGAGCCCGGCTTCTGGCTGAGCAGCACTCCCCCTGTGGGAGTGCACTGACCACCAGGGGAAAGCTCCTGTGTTGAGCATCTGCTCCCTGGTGGTCAGTGTGCATCATAGCAACTGGTCTTTCTGCCATTCAGTGGATTTGCATATTAGCCTTTTATTATATAGGATGGCCCAATAAAATAGAAAAAAAAATCAGTGATCTAATTAACTGATGAATAAAAAAGTTTTACTATATTCATACAATGGAATATTACTCAGGTATAAGAAGGAAAGAAGTGCTGATACAAGCTACAACATGGATGAACCTTGAAAACATTAAGTGAAGGAAGCCAAACACAAAAGGTCACATACTAGTATGTCTGACTGCATATACTATATGAAATGTCCAGAATAGGCAAATCCAGAGACATAAAGTATGTTCGTGTTAGCTAGGGATGAGAACTGGGGAGATTATAGCATAATAGTTAAAGGGTACTTGTTTTCTTTTGGAGATTATGAAAAACTAGAAAAACTTTAAAATTTCATTGTGGTCATGGTTATACAATTGTATGAACATATAAAAAACCATTGAATTATAACTATAAATGAGTGAAATATATCATATGGAAATTATGTCCCCAAAAAAGCTATTTAAAAATAACCTTTCTTCCCTATCTCTTTAACCCATTGTCTTTAGACCCAGTTGGATGGTTGTCCTCTCTCAGGGTAGTTCTTTCCCAGAAGGACCCTCCATCCTTTGCACAAGTGAAAGCTACTGGATGTTCTAAACATACCCATTCATTTCTAAATTTGCAATGGGTATATCACGTAGGCTGACTTCTGGGATTGTATATAATATAAGCATTTGCTGCTCTGTATGCCCCTAGCTACCAAACAGTGTTTGGACTCTTACTCTAGTTTGAAAAGTAGTTAGTATCCAAGAGCCTTAAATTCTGCTGCTTCTTTATCTCTGAAGTTGCTGATAAGTGAGAGTATTTTCTGAGGACACCTCCCCCAAGCATCATCAACCTCAATGCATTTCTTCACTTGTGTCTCACTCGCGCCTGAAGTGTGACAACAGGTGTGTCAAATGCATCTCCTCCAGTGTGCCCTGGTGTGAAGATATCCAGTTGCTTCCACACTGTAGCCATCTAAGTCCAATTCATTTATTATGATACTTCATATCTTTGTTTACATTTCCAACACTGAGCATGGATCAGTTGTTACCAGGGGAAGTTTAATATTATTGCACAGGAGACATGGCTGTGCCCCCCCAGTAAGGTTTTCTCCCTCTTCCAATCACAGTAGAGAAGTTGACAGATGGAGGAAGAGGGTAAAAGATGTCATTGGGTCACCACCATAAAGAAGGCTGATCTTACAAAAAAAGCTGGAGGAGACTGTGGCTGGAAGGAACAGAGATACCAAGTACTGAGGCCAGAGTAAGTGAGAGGTGCCATGTGAAAAGCCAATTTCCTGAATGACTAAAGCATTCAGCCAGGATTCACACAAGGAAATGAGAAGGAAGCAAAATGGAGCAAATCGAAGCCTTTCGTAGAATCAATTGATAAGATCTGGGAACTGAAGTGTGCACTGAGAGCAGGTGCTCAGGCCAGAACAAGCAACAGGCTATCTATTCCAGCCTGCTCACCTGGGAAGGCCAGGATCAGGCCTGCTCTTCCCCTGACTCAGGCCTTCAGTGGCATCAAGTCAAGATTGCAGGAAACAGAGGGGGCCAAATGGCACAGGGCCACTCCCAGACTTGGGCTGTAGCCACTCCCACAGTTTCTTAGAGGAAGAGCCATCTTCCATTCTCAGAAAGGTTTGTTGTTGTTACTGTTGTTAATCCTCACCTTAGGATATTTTTCCATTGATTTTTAGAGAGAGTAGAAGGAAGGGGGGAGAAACAGAGAGACAGAAACATTGATGTGAGAAAAATTGATTGGTTGCCTCCCATACATATCCTGACCAGGGCCAGGGTCAAGCCTGCAACAGAGGTATATGCCCTTGACTGGGATTGAACCGAAGACCCTTTGGTCTTAAGGCTTCATCCACTGAGCCAAAACGGGTAGGGCAGGTTTTTAAATATATATATTTTTTATTGATTCCAGAGAGAATGGAAGACGGAGAGTGATAGAAACACTGGGTAGGAGGAGGAGTCGGAGGAAGGCCAGAGCATTGAAAGCTGAAATTCCCAAACAGGAAGGAAGGAGAATTTATCTTCACCAAGAGAAATCCAAGCCAGAGGTTTAAAGAGCTAGGAACAAACATCACACACACAACAGGCACAGAACCTAAGGGAAAGGACAGGGATCAGAAGCTAAAGGCCACTTGTGTGGTCCGGAGCATCTGTTCCTGAAGGGGCAGCACCAGAGAGCCAAGTCCCAGGAAGGAGCTCCTGGAAGAAGAAAGGTCAGGGCTGTGAAATGTCCCTCCAAACTGTGCACTAGTGTGTTAGGGAGCCGAAAGCTGCTCCGTCAGCTGTGGCGCGGCTGGAGGCCACACAGACACAGCAAGGAGCAGGCATGCTGAGTTCCAATTCGGGTTTTTAGTTGGCTCTTAACATATTAATAATACATCACAACAGCCTCACATAACAGCAGAGCCACCAACCCCATAGTTCCGAGGCCAGGTTTGGAGAACCAACCAGGTTCCAGGTATGATGTTTGCTTGCCTTCTGCTGGACTGTATGGGACCTGTGTCCCATAGCATCTCTCCAGGCGACAATCCACTTTCTGGAGGGCAGACGCATGCCCTTCTCACCCCTGGTGGATGAGGGAATGGCAGGAGTAAGGCAGATAGGCGTTTGTGGGTTTCTGAGAGGAAATCCATCTGATTTTTAGTTGACCGGAATCAGACATAGATTTACAAAAGTATTGGCAACCCAATACTGGGCCAGCAAAGACCACTGAATAAACTAGACTCAGGAAGAAAGAATAGGTAATTGGAGAAATCTCAGGGCAAAGGAGATTTGCAAAACCAAAGGATAAGACAGGCCAGACAAAGGGAAACACTGTGAAATGCTCATGTCAGGAAAGCCTGGGGCCAGGCCCCTGCTTTCCCTGGAGCTTTTCTATGCGGCCCATGGCAGCCTACCCAGCAGCCCATGATGGGCAAAGGACCTGGACACGGGACTATGGCCAACAACACCCCATCACTGGCCTGATGCTCCAAGCCTGGCTTGATAGAGACAGGAAGTCACCAACACCAGGCCAGCCGGCCGGGGAGATGTCTGAGGCTTCTGAGGCTTCACTAGTTCCACCCTTTCTCAAGTGACAATTTTTACTGAAAAGTCTTCCAGTGCCTAACACTGGCCTCCCCATTTCCATGAGCCCACCTTCTGTTACAGCTCGTCACAAAATAGCTCAGGAGCAATGGCGAGGCCTTCCCTTGAGCAGTTTGGTTGGGCCCCTTCTTGACTAGACCTGGACCTTGGCTTTCATGTCCTTTCTGGGTGAGCCCAGTTTTAGCAAGAATCCTGCTAAGTCATCCCCATCCTTGATATCTGATGAAGTTCCTCATCCTCATCTATGGGAATGTGACTTACACTAACTTGGAGTGAAGGATGATAATGAGAGAAGACTCGATTCTGCCCCCTTTGGGTTTTTCTGAGTTCTGAAAAAGAACCTTCAGGTCACACTGTTATTGTCTCCAAGGCTACAGCCCTTAAGAGCCCCTTTCCGACCATAATCGCCACCCGGTGCCTTTGTTCTCCCAGCAAATGGTTTGCACTTCCCTCCTCTGCCATCTGTTTTTTCTCCTGGCAACAGTTCTCTTGGCAGAGAACTACTTTGTGTTTCTGTTTCAATGATAATATTTTTGAAATTTCCTTTCCCAGTGGTAATAAGAAAACTTCTCTTTAATAGCAATAATCAGCCAGGGAAAGATTTCCAGAGTACAAGTTTTCTTGTTAACATAGTATTCTCAAACCAGAGTGTGACCCTAAGTTCTTTCTTTAAAAAACTTATGTTAAAATGTACTCAAAGTGAAGTTCTATAAATCATGGCTCAGGACGATTCTTTTTTTCAATATAATTTATTGATTTTTCATAGAGCAGAAGGGAGGATAGAGAGTTAGAAACATCAATGAGAGAGACATCAATCAGCCGCCTCCTGCACACCCCCCACTGGGGATGTACCTGCAACCAAGGTACATGCCCCTGATTGGAATCAAGCCCGGGACTCCTCAGTCTACAGGCCAGCACTCCATCCACTGACCCAAACTGGTTTTGGCCTCAGATTATTTCTGTAGTCAAAGAGGCCCAGCCTACCTGGCGGGGTAACTCAGCTGGTTAGAGCATCGTCCCAATAAGCCAAAGTTTCGGGTTTGATTTTCGGTCACAGCACATACAAGAAGCAACCAATGAATGCATAAGTAAGTGAAACAACAGATCTCTCTTTCTCTTTTCTTTTCTCTTCTCTTTCTCTCAAAACAATTTAAAAAACAAACAAACAAACAACAACAAAACCAAGGCCCAGCCTCTGGAAAGGGAAGTGTAGGTTGTTACCAGAACTAAGACGCAGTAGCAAATGGCAGCGTGCAGAAGCATGAAGGAACAAAGGAGAGCACTTGCTGAGGGCTGCCTTTGTGCCAGACACTGCCCTGCTACTTCCAATGTCAGGTTTGTCCCTCTCACAGCTCCAGGTGGTAGACATGTTATGTTCATATATGATGACAAAGCGAAGGCGCAGAGAGCTGAAGTCACTCAGCTAGGCAGGGTCCAGGCAGTACTACACCTGACACCCATGTTTCACAGAACTGCACACCCCCCTCTGTGAGGGCACTGCTGGTGACAGTCAGTAAAAGAGGCCTGCGGCTCCTCAAGGAGTCAGGGAAGGCTTCATGGGTGTGGATGATGAAGCGGGTGCAGGCTGGTTACAGGCAGGAATTAAGAGGGGAAACATTTGTGATGAATGCTTCCTCTACTGTGAATAGAACCCCTCTCCTCAGTGCCTATAACAACTCTTAACTCACCCAGGTGATAGGTGAACATTGAGGTGATAGGTGGGCACCCAGGTGATAGATGGGCATCCAGGTGAAAGGTGGGCACTCAAGTGATATATGGGCACCCAGGTGATAGGTGGGCATCCAGATGATAGGGGGACTCAGATGACAAGGGTCACCCAGGAAATAGAGGGCACTCATGTGATAGGGGGGTACTCAGGTGATGGGAGTCACCCAGGTGATAGGGGACACGCAAGTGATAGGGGTCACCCAGGTAATAGGGGTCACCCAATAGGGGTCACCCAGGCAATAGGGGTCACCCAATAGGGGTCACCCAGGTGATAGGGGGGCACTCAGGTGATAGGGGTCACCCAGGTGATAGGGGGTCACCCAGGTGACACCCAGGTAATAGTTGGGAATCCAGGTGATAGGGGCACCAAGGTGATAGATGGGCACTCAGGTGACAGGTGGCAGTGTCAGCATGGCCAGCCTAGAGCTAACAGATGCAGGCTTGGGGCCTACCCCTGGCATTTCCAATTTCCTGAACTGGTATGTTTTCCTTTTTTGGTTTTAGTACTTGCATTTAATATTTTCTTATTTGCACTAAAAGAGCACTGGAGAACATAGCCCAAAGCAACTGGTTAAGACAGGAAAATTCCAATCCAAGACTTTGGCAAAGACTGGACTTGTTCTCCTTCTGCTGGCCCCATTTCCCTGGAACTACTACCAAATAAAGTTACTTTGGGCCAGGCGAGGAGAAACATCAGGAGCTGCCATGATGTCCTTGCAATGGTGGGAAGATGACTAGCAGACACTCTTCCGTAGGCTTCTGGAAGCCATCCTGCTAGTGGAGTCTAGCCAAGTCCCTTCCCAGGCCCTCTGAAGGCAATCACATCCTGGCAAGCAGCTGGGAAGCCAGCCAGGCAGATGCTTAATTTGGTATTTGCATAATTTCTCTCATTAATGAAAGGAAATGATAGGCCCTCTGGGAATATTTTCAGAAACAGTTAAGAGAACAAAGCACTTAATGGGTTTTACGAAGGAAAGAAATTAAGATGGAGAACCCACATCTTTTTCATATGCTGGTTCTCAAAGTCTGGTCCCTGAGTCAGAGTGTCATGGAGACCTGGGAACTTGCTAGAAATGCAAACATGCAAACCCCAGAAACCTGTTTAGCAAGCCCTGCAGGAACTGTGATGGCCATTTTAATGCATTTGAGAAGCACAAGGAAAGAATGTTAGAATTGTGGTTCACATCTTTCCAGAAAAGTTCTCTGGTTTGTGATGCTCTGTTTGAACATAATCTAATTCTGCACCAAAGACAAACCTGGTTACATTTCACAGAAGGAAGACATAAGACTCCTTATCACCAAGGGAGCAAAGATGTCCAGCAAACATTCTCCTTTGCCACGCTCTCATTTCATTCCAATATCGCTGTTACATGAAACAGCAGCAGCCCAGGAACGTCACCACCCCAAGGCATACACTTCTGCACTTGTCATTCAAAAGCAGGACTATCAATCACTGACTAAAAGTGATGCAAGCAGTCCCCTTCATCATGAAGGAGAGGGGCCCCTTGACATGAACCGCACCAAGGGGATGTCATGGGCAGGGAGCAAGCACTCCTCCCCCTCCCCACATCCCCCCTCCTGCATTATCCCGTAACCCTGTGATACAACCACCTCCTCCACCAGAGCCTCTCAGATGGTCATCTCTGCTTGAGGTCAGCAAACTCCTTATCTCTCACAGCTTCTGCACGTGCACACAGAGGCAGAAATTGGCAATCTCCATCTCCACAGTCTTGATGCTGGGCTCCCTCCCCATGACATTTGCTGTGCCATCCACACCCTTTTCCTCCAGCCTTCTGTCAAAAAGGCTCTGTCTCTCACTACGGAACAGGCAGAGCTCCCTACAGCATTCCCAGGTCATTCTGGCCTTGGCAGAGGCAAGGAGCCCTCCTCAAACCATTGGACATGTAGGTTAAGATGGTGACTGTGAAGAGAGGCTAGGCTTGGAGCTGGAGTTCACAGGTAGGGATGCATCCTGCTTCCACTAGATGCGGTGCCCCTGAGTCAGGGCCACAGCTGCCCATCCCCATGAGGTCTCCCTGCCCACTGGTAGGATCCCGTCCCTCTGGCTTCTCCCAGGTCCTGTCTCCTCCCATCACCTTCCACCTCTTGGGACAGACCTCTCCGTGGGCTCTCTCTGCCCTGTCTGCAGATGCAGGATACTCAGACTTCAGGGTCAGCCAAATTTTTTACAAGCTAAAGACAAGGGAACAACAACAAAAACAAAATAAGTTAAATGAATGAATAAAGGAAGGGAGGCAGGAAGCGATGGAGGGAGGGAGGGAGGGATTGGGGGAAGGATGGCGGAAAGGATGGAGGAAAGAAGGTCCCATAGATTTTATTTTTTTTCAAAATTAAAAAATAGTCTTTCCCTAGTTGGTTTGGCTCGGTGTATAAGAGCATCAGCTGTAGACTGAAGGGTCCCAGGTTCAATTCCAATCAAGGGCGCATGCCTGGATTGCAGGCTTGACCTCCAATGTGGGGCATGCAGGAGGCAGCTGATCAATGATTCTCATCATTGATGTTTCTATCTCTCTCTCCCTCTCCCTTCCTCTCTAAGATAAATAAAAATATATGTTAAAAAATAGTGTTATTAATTTTGGTATCTCCGACACACAGAAGAAAAAAGAAAAGACAAGAAGAAAAAGAAACCACCCGCCTTCCCACATTTCAGCCCCAGATCCAGGCCAAGGGGTTGCCCCTGCAGACAGTATAGGGTAGGCCCAGAGGCCATTAGTTCTGGCCACAGGCTTGAAGTGGACCGGCCTCTGGGTTTGGTTCTTAGGGCCTCTGGTTTGTGATGCTTTGCCTCAGTTTGGGGAGTCCAGGCCCTGGACTAAGGATGAGAGATCAGGGGTCAAGGTAAGAGTTCTGGGCCACTCTTTGCTGGTGCTCTGGCTAAGCTGAACCCATAGATTTTGCACTACCACTGAACCCCATAAAAGTAAGGTGACCACATTTTGATACCTTCTGGTTTACCATCATACTTGCCTTCTGCCTGGATACTGGCCTCCAGAGCAACACTGAGAGAATAGAGAAGGATATCAAATCCAGGCGTTTATCCTGTAACTGTCCCTGGAGGAGGCCACTCCAGATGGCTCTGAGAGACAGTGAAATTGATAAGTGCTGGAAGGTGCTGCTGAGAGGCCCAGAATTGCCCCAAGCAGATTCTGGCCTGAGCTGGCAGGAGAGCCCTTCAGCTCCCTATCACAGGGTCATTTATCATGAACTTGGAAAAGCTTCCAGTGTCAGAGTTTATCATCAACTCTTAATGAAAATATATGGGCCTGACAGACAGTGGGAAGCCTATGGAGTGTCTGAATGTGAAATGGCAAAACTGTTTGATTAGATGCCAGGGCACAAGCAATGGCCCACTGATAGCCAGAGGAGGAGTGAGGAGAAAGGCCAGGGCATCATCAACACATGAGGGGGATAGTGATGCCTATGCAGCTCCACATTGGGGGTGGGGTAGGGTAAGGGGGGCAGTCTGCTCTGGAGGTGCTAGGAGGCTTTGTCAGCCATCATAAAGATAAATGCGCTTTATGTTTAAAACACTTACCTGACTCTGTGAGGAGCACTCTGCAAACCCAGTCTGCTTCAGTCCTCACAGCGAGCCTGAAAAGTAGAATTGTCCTCACTTTACTGATGAGCAAACAGGCCTAAGATGTTAAATAACTTGACAGGAGTCTTACTAGGACTCAAATCCAGGTCTCTCTGGTTCTAGAGCTTGGGAGAGTAAATACTTTCCGCTCTGTAACCACATACAGGCTATATCTTTGTTGTTTGTTTGTTTTGTCTTTCAACTCATCCTTAGTTCTCTGGCACCAGCTGGATTTCGCCCACAAGCTACAGTTTGCTGACTCCTGCCTTTAATTGTCATACCTCATATGGCACTTCCATCTAACTGTGATCTGGAGCTGCAGGTCTCCTCTGTCACAGGTGCATCTTTGACATGGATTTACAAATCAAGCACAAAACTGGGAAATGGGAGGGTGGTGGTAAGTCAACTTCCCAGAACCCTGGGAATTTTAATACTTACTATGGTTATTGCTCTAGTGATTTCTTTGTGGTTTGACTTTAGACAAATCTTTTCAAACTCTAAGGCTGTGATAATCAAATAGCAAGATACCTTAAATCCTTTTTGGAACACAGTGAGAGTAATTAAATAATCACTAACGAACAGTACAAACACAATACCTAGCCACACACAGGAATTAGCTGTAAAAGGATGGCATTACTTGCTAACTTTAGTCTACAATGTCTCTCTTTTTAGGACTTTAATGGACAAGACTAATTTTAAACACAGGAAGCATAAAATAAAGAAACACATGAATAAGTATATTGAATGCTTACTACCTGCATTTCATCTTAATTAGCTCTCCTTCAACTTTGAGGTTGATATTACTATTCACATATTCATTAGAATGTTTTGAACTGTAAGTAACAAAAGACCAATCTCAAAAGGGCTCCCTTCACAACTCGAAGACAAAAGCATGGGATGTAATCTAGGAGTGGTTGAGCCAGCTACTCAACAGGCTCATCAGGAACCCAAGACCCTTTTCTTTCTGAGCTGAATTTTTAATTTTTGTTGTTGTTGTTGTTATTGTTATTAATGCTCACCCAAGAATTTTTTCCATTGATTTTTTTGAGAGAGTGGAAGAGAAGAAGGGAGGGGGAGAAAAGAGAGAGAGAGAGAAAGAGAGAGAGAGAAATATCAATGTGAGACATATCTATTGGTTCAATTGGTTACCTCATACACCCAAATATAGCTGGGGATTGTACTTCCAACCCAGAAATGCCCTTGACCAGGAGTCAAACCTATAACCCTTCAGTGAATGGATCAACTCTCTAATCGCTGAGAAACACTGGCCAGGGCTGGATTTTTAATTATAAGGCTTAGTATCCTCATCATCATGTCTGTGTTCTCAATAGATGGACTAGAGCAGTAGTTGGCAAACTCATTAGTCAAAAGAGCGGCAAACCTCGGTTTGCCATCCACTGGACTAGAAAATGAGAGTTCTTTTCAATCAACCATCAAATAAACTTTATTCCTTTAGTGCGAAGGAGCCAACTTAGGAAAACAGATAACTAGTGGGATGTCGATTGTCTTCAGCCCATAATCATGAACAAATCATTGGCAAGCACAGTGGAAATTCTAGGCCCTGCCTTTGGTTCACTGGGGTAAGAAACACTCCTGATATCTTTATGCTTTGATCTTGCCCTTGATGGTCCATTGGGGGCTCTGCTCTGCATCACCCACACTGGGGCCAAGATCGAAGGAGCAACCATTCTTTGGAGCACTGCTGACCACTATAGCAGAGGGAAAGAGAGTCTGAAAGTCTACCACTGGCAGTTCAGTTCTTCAACTTGAATAACAAGCAACATCCTATCTATTCCTATCTAATGAAGAGGGAGTATGCTAATTGACCATCACTCCATCACAAAGATGGCTGCACCCACAGCTGAGGCTAAGTTCCCATAAGGAGCCTTAACAAGCAATCAGCAGGGACCTGAGGCTATGCCCTCCCCCACCCCCATGGCTTGATAGGGGAACTCATGCTGTGTCCCCTACCCAGCAGGGCTTGACAGGGGACTTCAAGGTGTGCTTCCTGTCCTGGTGCTGGACTAAGGGACCTCAGGCTGCTCCTCCCACCCCAGTGTCAGGTTGGGGTACCTCAAGCCAAGCCCCTCACCAAGTGGGGCTTGACAAGGAACTTCAGGCCATGCCCCCGACCCAGTGGGGCTTGACAGGAGACCTCAAGGTGCACCCCCAATGCTGGGTTGGGGGAACTCAGGCATGCCCCCACTCAGCAGGGCTTGACAGGAGACCTGAGGCTGCACCCCCCTGCCAGTGCTGAGCCAGGGGACCTGAGGCCCTGTGTCCCTCCCCTGCCTGGCAGGGCTTGATGGGGGAACCTCAGACCATGTCCCCCACCCAGCAGGGCTTGACAGGGGATTTCAGGTTGTGTCCCCCACTTGATGGGACTTGATGGGGGACCTCAGGCCATGCCCCCCCCATCCTGGTGCCAGGCCAGGAGACCTGAGGCTATGCCCCCTGCCCAGCAGGGCTTGACAAGGGTGGGACTGGCCATGTCTGGATCTAGCCCAATGGGGGAGGGTGTGTGGCTGGGTCTGGGTCTCACATGATTTGGAGATACATGTGGGTGGGCAGGAACTTAATTCTGGATCCCATTGTGCCCCAGACTCTGATAGGCCATGCCCCCCCATCCTGATGCCAGGCCAGGAGACCTGAGGCTATGCCCCCTGCCCAGCAGGGCTTGACAAGAGTGGGACTGGCTGGGTCTGGATATAGCTCAATGAAGGGGGTGCAGCCAGGTCTGGGTCTCATGCGATTTTGAGGCACATGTGGGTGGGTGGAGACTTGACTCTGGGTCCCTCTTTTAATGTGCATTAATTTTGTGCACTGGGCCACTAGTTTTCATATAAAACAAATTAGCCAGAACGGAATATATTGCCCCACCCAACTGTAAAGGGGCCATGTGTCAAACGGAGACAGAACCAGAAACATTTGAAAACAACACCAGTACCTATTACAGAAGTCAACTTGTGTTACTGCATAGGGGAGGGAAGTGCAATGACTGCTGAGGAGTCAAGCTCAATATATACCACATTACCAGTTGCTAAGGAGTCAAAAGAAGCTCTGACAGAAAAGTATCCCAAAAGAAACCAAAGAGACAATTAAGAAACCAGGCTAGCAGGCCCAATGTCTAAATAATATGAATTACCAGAATGAGAGGACAAAGAAAATGGAAGGAAGGAAATTATTCAAGAAATAATCTTAGAAGCATTCTAGAAACTGAAAGACATGTAAGGGACTTACCAAACACTAAGTATAGGGATAAAAAATGGTACCACAACAAAGTACCAGCATCATAAAGTCCTGGAACACCAGAGAGAGATCCTGTAAGCATTCAGTTTCATTTAAAAAACTAGTTTCGTAGGAATAATTTAGCTAGAAGATGCAGAATGACATTGGGTATCTCAACTGCACTGCTGAAAGCAAGAAGATAATGGGCCAAAGTTTTCACATTTATGAGGAAAAAAATTTCCATCCTAAATTCTATATCCAGCCGGATTCTCAACCAAGTGCCTGGGTAAAATAAAACATATTCCAATTGCCACAGTCAAGATGATGATAGGGAAGTTTCAAGGGAACCTCTTGGGAGAGTAGCCAAAGCTAAAAGGTAGCGAATCCAGAATAAAGCAGGTCAGAGGGGCCCACAGAGATTATTTAAAAATATTAAATTAATAGAATGTCTAATGTATTTGAATGTATTCAAAGAGATATACAAACCAAGGGAAAAGCTTAGGGTTGCATTAATATGTTCATGAAAACTAAGCAAAAAAATTTTTTTTAATATATTTTATTGATTTTTTACAGAGAGGAAGGGAGAGGGATAGAAAGTCAGAAACATCGATGAGAGAGAGACATCAATCAGCCGCCTCCTGCACGCCCCACACTGGAGATGTGCCCACAAGCAAGGTACATGCCCCCGACCGGAATCAAACCTGGGACTCGGCCAAAAAAAATTTTTTTTTAAAAATCAGTTAATTATTCTTTCTAGGTAATACAACTTATTAGGCCAAAAAAGGAAAAAGAATCTCCACCTATCTTTCGGATTGGCTCTGACTAGCATCACGTAGTCATACCACATATAGTGTACATCCTATCCAAAACTCAAACAAAACCTACATTAGAATTACATTAGGAGGATGAAAGAGTGAGTGGGGTGGGATGATGGGACAAGGCCAAAGAGTGAGCATGAGTTAAATCTTTATCTTCACTAATAGAGAATTCATTATAATGACTAACACTGAAAATCAAAACAAGAAATAGCCATAAAGACATACTATTTAGAAATACAGTGGTAACTTCCCAAAGAATCAACTGAAGAGGTTGAAATGTTGCCTCAAGGAGCAGGGAATGGGGGCAGACACATAAAAACAGAAATTTTTTGCAGTGAGTCTTGAACTATTTGGCTATGTGCATGTCTACTTTGATAACATAAAAACCAACATTTAAAAATTACTAGAGGAGAAAGAAATGACAGACTATTCAATAGTGTTGTAACAAATTATTTATAGTCTCTTCTGCTACAATATGAGTTTTTATAAGACAAATTAGCTCAAACACTATTGATAAAAAAAAATCATGTCAGTATAATGTGGAAGTCATTTTCATAGTCAACATTTCCCAGCAAGTTAGAGTTTTGCTGACCAAAACATGTGCTCAAACAGCTCGGTGCACAGCCTGAAGAGGAAAACAATACTGTACACAATTCCCACATTTTCCTCTTGGCTTAGTTTAGTAACATATTTGTTATAAGGTCCCCCAACTATTGCACTATACTAATGTATTTCTTTGTTATGTTGACTTCCATATTTGCTGTAATGTTCCATAATTTATTGAGTATTAAAATTGTCTTTTAAACCATATTAGTAGATTTATTAAGATTTTATTGCCTTTTTAGTGTTCTAGTTACAAAGTAGGTTATACTTTAAGTGGTCTTCCCTTGACTTAATTTTTTTCATAAACCTTATTATTTTTAGTGTATGATTTTGCAAAATGAGGCTTTTGTGTTAAAACAAGAAATCTTATACATACTTACTACAATATACAAATAATCTGAATTCTAAGCATTCATTTAAAACCTATAAAAGTGCAGTGTGATAGGCAGAACTCTAAGATGATTCTCATCTCCTAGTGTACAGACCCTGTATAATCTCCTCTTCTTAAGTGTGAGTGGGACCTGCAAAATATAAAGAAAGTCACTCCCACAGCAAGGTTATGTTAAGTGGCAAAGGAAAAAGGATTTTTGCAGATATAATTAAGGATTAATCAGTGACTTCAAGTTCATCAAAAGGAAATATTAATTTAATATTTTTAAATAATCTCTGTGGGCCCCTCTGACCTGCTTTATTCTGGATTCGCTACCTTTTAGCTTTGGCTACTCTCCCAAGAGGTTCCCTTGAAACTTCCCTATCATCATCTTGACTGTGGCAATTGGAATATGTTTTATTTTACTCACCTGGTCTAATCAGGTGAGCCTCTAGAAGAGATTCTGCTGGCCTTGAATAATCAAGCCACCGTGAGTTCCACGGCTGTGAAGACATGAATTCAGCCACGGGGGCTGGAAGAGAACACAGCCTGAGGCAAGACTGAAGCCCCCTCATCCCTGCTCTCCCGAAACCCGACACCTGGATTGCAGCCCAGAGATGAGGACCCTCTAAGCCACGCATGAATCCTGATCCAGGGAAACTGAGAATAAACCTGTGACCTTCAAATCTGCTGTTAGTGATGATACAGTCATAGAAAATTAATGCATGCAGAAACAAATTATTTTTATTCCCTTCCACTCTTAATTATCCTGGTCTGGGGTAGACTTTCCTAAGAAGACGCAGAACACAAAATCTGTAGAAGAGAATTATTAGGCTCCATATTTTAAAACTACTCTATGATAAAAGGCACCATAGAGCACGTTCAACACCAGTAACATGTTAGAGGGAAATATGTCAGCACATACGGAATTACGGAGAGAGTGGACCTGGCCACTGATGGAGAGACCCTCAGTGTCCTTCATGACATGAAGCTGGCACATGGGCAGTCCTGAAGCAGCCAAGATGAAAGGTAGGGTGAGGCATGGGTCCTATGGAACACACCAGAACCTTTCCTCTCCATTCTGATAGAGAAGCTGGGCTCCCAGAGTCTCAGACTCAGAGCTGGAGCACCAAATGGCTTTTTCAATAAAGGTAATGACTGAGTAGCCCATTGACCCATAGCACAGCAGACAGGACATCTGCGAAGTTAGCGTGAAGGAGTTCCTCCGCAACCTCCACCAGAAGTGGTGAGAGCTGCACAGCTGTTTGCCCTTCCGGGACACCTGAAATGAGGAATATTTAAATTCCTGGGCTGCAAGTGTCCTGTCTATTAAGAGGAGAAAGAGAGAGCTCTAATAGGAAACAGACCTACTATCTAGGCTTACTTGTTTAGAACATACATCTTTTAAGAAAAGTCCTGGGGACCATATGCATTCATTCCACTTTTCATGCCTTTACACCACGGCAGCCTGAACTGTGAGACTTACTGATCAAGGCCGTGACCTTGGAAGCCTGGACAAATGTAATCAGCAAAATGAACTTCTCCAGCCACAAGCACTTTAGAAGGATTTTTAAACACGAGTTTTTTTGCGAAATACATCCAGGCTGTGAGGGTTTGAGGAGTGAATGGCCACATGCCCGCAGCCTCCTGGATAGTGTGTGTGTGTGTGTGTGTGTGTGTGTGTGCGCAGAAGTCTGGGCCCGAGAGCCTTCTGCATGGTATTTCTAAAGTTTGGGCCATCATACATGTTGAATGAAAAAGAAAAAAACAATTGTCCAAATAATTTAGGCTTTTCCCAACTTCTCACCTAAAATAACCAAATAATGACAAAAGGCTTACTTTGTATGCCGGTGGGATATGTGTGTGTTTAAATCGCTCCTGTGAATCGTTTTATTGTCCACTTCAGCCTTCTCGTGTGGAACTGGTCCAAGGCTCAGAAGGGCCAGCACTGAATTCTAAGAAATCGAGCTGGCGATGAAGCCTTGGATCCCCATCAAGGCCCCGGAATTAGGAGGAAATCAGCCAATTGGACAGCCAGCAATTTCTTCACTTAAAGACCAGACAGATTAAACTCGACTCTTCCTGGCCCTGTTGGGGAGCACCGAGTTTTAGAGCCCAATCAAAAAATTAATGGGATTCGGTAGGAGGCCTCCGGTCCAGCACTTGGCAGCACGCAGGGCAATAATTACGCTCAATTAGAGCTTGGCATGTGGCGCTGGCGCCTTGAAAACCTCCCCCATGAAACCAGTCTTGCAGAACAGAAGGACCTATTTGGGCACTTTTTGGCGCTGCTAAATATCAGCCCCCATTCTGTCTCCAGAGGCTTCCACTACTTCAGAGGTCACTGCTGCCAGGACACCCCGGGATGCACACATTGTAAGTGATGGCATCCCCGTTTCCAGGGAAATTCGCCAACTTTCCTGCTTCAGGGGTGAGCAAAGGTGCTTACTGCCCCCGTCTACGGATATGGAGCTGCATGGAGGGAATACGATGAGAAAATAAAACAGAAGCCGAATTCAGAGATAGTCACAGAAAAAGGCTCACGTTCAGGGATGGGTTTGTTTTAATTTTAGAGTTTCAGCCAAGCCTGCTAGTTTGTTCTTTCTTGCAAGCACACACACCTCACAGCTGCTGGAAGATAGAATCCAGGAAGCCAAACCCAAAACAAGAAGCCTGGGGCACAAAGGAGGCTGGTGCAGAGACATGCACTCCGACCTGAAAGGGTTGCCCAGACAAACCCTCCCTTCTCCCAGCCTGTGGCCCTGGGCACAGAGTGAGCTCCAGAGGTAGGGGGTCCAGATGAATGTTAAAAATGCGTTTCTCCTCTGTGATATTAAGCCTGTCTCGAAACCATTAGCTTCTTGGTGTCTTTCTATGGCTTAAAATGTATTCATACCCACATATTTCAAGGGACTCCATTTGGGCTAATTATCGAGGAAGTCCCAGATTTGACCCTAACACCAGAACACAGAATTTGGCCAGATGCTGGAGAGTGTACATGGAGGAGAGGAAGAGGAGGGCCGTGCTCTGGCCAAGAAAATAATGGCAAGTAAATCACAGATGTGACCAGCTGTAGACAAGGAAGTAACTATGAATGTCTGCAATATTAAAAGAGCAAAACTATGCTTCTACCTTTGTAAAACTGTCATAAATTAATCTAATATGTTGATTATCCCAAAGGTCCCCATGTTCTATAAAATGTTACACAGAGCATAGTAACCCTATTATAAATTTGATATAAAATTAACATGTCAGTTTTTGGCATTGGGCATTTGATCTGCCTTCATAGAAGTAAAATCAATTACAGGATCAATTTAGATGTCCTGAGATAAGAAAAAAATGTCAACTTGGAATGCATGAAACATACTTCACTTTCCTTCCTTTAACCATACAGCAGCAAACAGGAACTTTCAACAGGGAGCCAATGACTAAGCAGCACTTTTGAAAAATACACCCTGCAATTCCACTGCTCTCCACTAAGTAACATGAACACCCAGGGGAAAACACCCAGGGGGTTAATAAAACTCAAAGGGAATCTAAATTTATAAGCATGATTTGAATCTAAAAATCATTCTAGTCTGAAAGAATAGCATTTCTCATTAGTTATTTATAAGGTGAGGTGTGTCTCGGATACATCGCCTGCTGCAGTTGGCTAACAGCCCAGAGATTCTCAATGTGAGGGTCTCCAGAAGACCTTTGTTTAAAGCTAAAAATCATGACATTAGAGAGGCTGGCTGGGCAGCCAGGAAACAGCCTGTTCATCTGAATGGGCCAAGAGGACAGCTGTAAGGGAAAGGGGCAGGAGGTATGTGTACCTTGGACTTGAAAATATGTATTTTTGAAATAAAACTGTGACTGAGTGGGTCAGTCATGCCTTGAGAGAGGCTGGTACTGTTAGTGGAGGACATCAGATGTTACCTGCTAAGTTAGACCTTGATCCTTAAACTTGGCTAAGAAAGACTTCAGAGTCAAGAACTCAAATACAAGCAAAAATGTATTTATTTTGGACTCAGCAAACACATTACAGAGGCAAAAGAAGGGCCTTGGAGTTTAGGAGAAAAAAGCAAAGGTACTTGCCTCGAGGAAAGAAAGGTAGAGGAAAAGGCACCGGCCTGAGAGAGAGAGCTAGGCCCTTTGTTTTAAAGAGTTTTTATCTGCTTCTCTGAAGGTGGGATTTTAGGAGAGGTTTCAGGGGAGGGTCTCATAGAATATTCATCAGCTTTCCAGGTGTGTCCTTTCAGGGTCTTGGTCTCATTAGTCCATTAGCCATTGGTGGAAGCTAGGGCAGGGGGTCATTAGTCATTGCAGCTGGTCTTGGTGTCAGTTATGGGTCACTTCACCCAGTGGTTTTCCTGCTTTTCTGAGCCTGGAGCTAAAACACAACTGAGGCCTAGATGTTATCTATAGTTTAACCAAAACTGTCTCTGTGGTCAACAGACCTGGGGCTTTGTTTTTAAGATTATCTGATACAAGTCAGAACCTCATTGTCCTGAGGACTTCATGTTTAAGGGCGTGGCTACACAGGGTTTATATGGGTGTCCTATGAGGCTATTCTCCAGCCCCCTTGTTCCTCTTCCAGAGGGTCTACCACATGACTAGTGGCATGCCAGGGGAGGAAAGGTCAGGGAAGAGATGGAACTGCATGACCAGAGGAATGCTAGAGGAGGAAAGGTCACCCTAGGAGTGGGGTTCCACATACAATACTTGTTTTCCCAGTTTTGCCTGTTGCTAGGCACCCGGGGCTTTCTGCCCTCCAAACCTTCTGCACCTAGCCTATGGTTCCTGCACTGCTCCTATCTAACTGCCTACTATATCAGTGCTAAATAATGTGGACAATTCCAACCTCAGTGAAAGTGAAAACCAGTGCAGTTGGTCTGAGTTTTCCCTCTTCATCTCTCTTCTGTGTCCCCTAAAAATTTACTTCCTTTCCTTTTTAGAAACCACAATCGCCTGCTGCTCCTGGCCTTCCCCTCCTTGTCTACACCTCCAGCTTCACCCCAGGTGATCATTTTCTCACTTCCTCTCATCAAAATTTAGCTGCCTCAAGTCCCCTTCTCCCAGAGCCAATTCCCACCTTGAAAAGGAGGGGCAGCTGAGGTGTTAATTGTTGGGAAAGGGCTCCTTGGGACCTCGTAGCACATCTTATTTGCATTTTAATAGAGGTCTTTAAGGCCTGGATAGAGAAGTTAATAATGGGAGTGTCCTCAGAGACCAGTGAGGGAGATAAATTAGAGCACCCTTGACATTAACTCCTGGTCCTCTTCCCCCCTGGTCCATTAATGCTCTGCTCCCAATCACTTCCAGGAGTCAATTGTTGCCTGTGCCTCCCAGCACGTCTCCCAGCAGTCTGTGTGTACAAGATCAAAGCTGTGACAAAAACTCTCTCCTTGATCAAAGTATAATTAGGCTCCTCTAAACCTTCTTTCAGCTAAGCCTTGTTCTTTGAATGCTGTCCTTGTCCTATCTAAACCCAGTTTAGCAAACAATCCTGCTAAATCATCTCCCTGCTTGATATCAGATAAAGTTCCTTATCACCCACCTTTGATGACTACCTTGGCCTGCCTCTAGCAATAATATCAGGAAATCAATTTAGCAAGAACTCCACCTCTTAGCAATTTCCATTCACTGATCCTTACCACTTTCTTATGGGCTATAAATCTCCACTTGTTCAAGTTTTATTCAGAGTTGAGCTCAGACTCCTCCACCACAATAGAGTTGACCCCATTGCAATAATCTTGAATATTACCTTTTTTAACAAGTGACAGAAATTTTATTTTTAATAGTTGAGATTCCTAAAAAACACAGCAGCGTACAGAAGACTCACTCAGAAGACCACATCCTGTTAGCCTCCTAAAGCAAATGTTTAGGTGAACTGGATGATGATTTTGAAGAACACACTTGAGAGAAAGAAATAAAAAAATGTCTATGCACATGCACTCTTGGAGGCTATATTCTTCAGAACTCTTGGTTATAAGCGACAGTAACCCAGACCACCTTAAGAGGAAGAAGACTTTTAGCTCAGAGAACTGTCAAGTACAGGAACAGTGCTTTTTTCAGGCAAAATTAGATCCAAGGGCTCAAAAGATGCTGTCTGGAAAATGTTGCTGTGGCCTGTTTTCCTGTTAGCTTCTTTCTGCCAGTGACCCCTCCCGCTGTGGGGGCAAAAATGGCCATCGCTCCTCTGGATTTACAATCCAAGGGGAGAGAGCAAGATTATATTTTCAATATCTCCAGCAAAAACCCAGGTGTTGATTCCAATTCGGACAGCTTGTCATCATCCCTGGGCCAATCACTGTGCCTGAAGTATGTGTGCTCTGACAGGAAGGTAAAGTCAGGCTTCAGCCTCTGAAGCTTACGCTCCCATTTATTTAAAAAATATTTTTTATTTATTCCAGAGAGGAAGGGAGAGGGAAAGAGATAGAAACATCAATGATAAGAGAAAATCTTGATTGGCTGCCTCCTGTATGCCCCACTAGAGATCGAGCCCGCAAGGCGGGCATGTGCCCTGACAGGAAATTGAACTGTGACCTCCAGGTTCATAGGCTGACCCTCAACCACTAAGCCATGCCAGCTGGGCCAGAGCTCCATTTTAAATACATGGATTGAGAGCGGGAGGGTTAGATCTCCGCAGGAGCGGGGCAGAGGGGAAGGGAAGGTGGAAGAGAGGATAAGTAAGCCAAAGAAGGCTTACTGGGTAGACAAACGAGTGTCCATTCAGTGGCCTGTGAAACCTCTCCTCCCACAAAATTGTATCACAAATATAAATTCTTACACTCTAAAGACAGAGGTGGGTTTGAGTCCATATGGTTTACTATTAGTGTGAACTTGGCCAGTGATTTCAATCCTATGGGCCTCAGTTTCCACATTGTACAATGGGGATACTAACTATGCTGTGGGTACATTGGGAGAGTGAACGCAGACAATTCTGAATGTTCACATTAGGTAGGAATAGTCGCTCACCCAACCTCCACTACCTTCGCTCCCCCATCTTCCTCACCAGCTTGGTTAAACTGAAGAGTAAAGATCTTGTCTGTTTTCATCATGGCTAATTCTCTATTCCTTGTATATAGCAGACACCTAAGCCAATATTTGTGGAATGAATGAATGGGGACAGAATTAACAAATTTCTGGTAAATTTCTACTCTTCAAATGTCAGCTTCTAAGTGTAGCAAACAGTATTAGTCATTTCCTTCTCTTTACCTGCTGGCATTTGTATTAATTCCTTTTACAGCCAGAATGAGAAGCAGGACTGTGTGTGACTCCCTCCTCATCTACATAACTCCCTCCACACTCCTCATCATACTCCTCCCTCCACCCTGTGCCTCTAGTGCCTGGTCCCTGGCACAGTGTATGTTGCTAAAAAATAAAAATAAAAAAAGTAAAAATTGCCTAATCCAAACTCCTCACCTCACAAATGTGACAGAGGCCAGAGAGGTTAAACAATTTGCCTAAAGCCAAACAGCTTACCAGTAGACCATGACTTCTAGTCCAATACTTTCCTTCCCCTTAATGCACCTGGACTTGGTCCTGTGGTGCCGCCATGAGTGGTGCACATTGCAAGGGATAAAGTGCAGCTACTGGTCCCCTAAAAGGGAAGGGGTGACCTCGCTGCCAGGAAAGTCACCAGCACAGAGCAGATTCACTCCTAAATGAGAGTCTTAAAATTTAAAAACATGTTTGTTTCAGACTTTTCCCTTTAGCATCCTACATGCAAGGCATGGTGCACTTTGATCCCTTTTGCTAACATAAGCCGAACCAGGTCTGGCGGTGTCAGAACTCGGAGGAGAGAATTCTGTGGAATAAATTAATAGGGACAGAATTAATAAATCTCTGGTAAATTTCTACTCTTCAAATGAGAGCTTATATGCCGAGCAAACAGCATTAGTAATTTCTTTCTCTTCACTACTTCTTCCCAATAGCTAAGGAAGGGTTCACAGGTTTCTACTTCTCTCCCTCAGCATGTGCAACCCCAATACCAAAGCACTGATGGAAGAGGCCACTGGCCTCTGCAGGCTGGAGGCTGAATGCCAAAGCCCACAGATGTGTCTTGT
>PVJN01014075.1:0-47461 GCA_004026805.1 Lasiurus borealis
CCCGCCAGTCTCTTCGTGCTGTGCCTCTCCTCCAATCTCTTCCATATACTGAACTATAAGAGTCACTGGAGATAGCAAAATTGTCAAAGGACTTGCTTACCTGGGTTCAGCATTGATTCTCACGAAGAAACAGCCAAGAAGCCAGGAGGAGGCTGAGACTTGGGAGCACAGCCGGCGAAGAAGCAGAGATCATTAAGGGCAAATATTTGTCATTAGGGACCGGGATCACCCGCACCCTCCTATTTCCAGTTAGCATGTAAGGATGTGAACGTTGGACACTGAAGAAGGCTGACAGATAACAACAACTCCATTGGTAATATGTGGTGGCAGAGAGCTCTACAGATACCCTGGACCTCCAGAGAGAGGAGCAAGTGCGCCTTAGGGCAAATTAAGCCTGAAACATCACTAGAGGCCAAAATGACATCACTGAAACTTTCCTCCATGGGTCACGGCACAGGAAGGCGGGGTCCTGTGTAAAAGGCAGTACTGCCGGGGAGAGTAGGAGGCAGCAGGAAAAGAGGGAGGCCAAGTGCAGGAGGGACTGATCCACAGAAACCCCGGCAGGAGTCTGCAGGAGCTGAGGACAGGGCCCTGTGGACGGCACTCACCCCAGAGCCAGGAGTCAGAGCCGACTCAGCAGCACAAACACGCACACAAGCAACTTGCTCAGATGTCCAAGTGCCACCTCTCTGACTGTCAGGCACAGGTTTCGTGTCACTTCCCCGGGATTGCAGCGCTTATGGAAATCCTGATCGGTGTGGACATTAAAGGTGTCTGTGTCTCTGCCCTACCAGGCAGCGAACTGGCCGATGGCCGTGACCACTCTATTCACACTTTGCAAATAGGAGGAAGTTTTTAAATGCCTATGAAAGGAGGAGAAAATACTGCAACGAAGAGGCTCCCTGAGTCCTTAGCGACCCCATGCTGACTCCTCCCCACGAAGCCCTGGGTTGGAGTTCGAAGTAGACTTTTCCTAGATGAGGCGTGTGTTTTTGGGCTCATCATTCTCCCTCTCCCTCTCTCTGTCTTCGCTTTTCCAGCTGCGTGGCAAGGATTGACTCCAGCTGACCATTAAGATCCCGTTCGGACAGATGGCAGGGTCGTTTGAAACAATCCTGTGACATCACTAGTAACTTTAAGCTCACATAGATAAGATGCACTCTAGTTTCAACCTTCCCAGACTTCCCCCAGGGGATGGGACTTGGCTACACAGGTCAGGCACCCCCCCAAAAAAAAAATAAAATATCTGAGAGAACATATTAAGTGGAAACCAAATAAATTGCAGTAAGACAAGCAACATGGCCACCGAATGCATGGCCCACATCACACAACCCCATTCACCAGTCACATTCACATTTTTTATCGGTTGTAACAAAATATGTCAATAGCTGATGTAAGCTGTGGTGGACCCTTCAGACAGGGGTCCACCACAGCTTCCGAGGAGCCAAGTCACATTGGCAGCTAAGAGAATCAGGCTCTGGTTATGGTGGGGGCGGGGGGGAGGGAGATGGCATTTGGGATGCAACAAGCACATTCTGGAGAGGGCATCAGAGAGCAGACACGAAAGGTGGACAGCCACTGGCAACAGCAGCCACGGACTCTCAGCCTGACCTCCGAAGGCTGTGATCCAAATGGACCCCTGAAAAGTCACCCTGCTCCCGGAAGCAGCAGCTGAGCAGAATTCTGGGGTTGATCACATTGTGTTTCTGGGTGTTAGACAAAGTCCAGCCCGGCCTCTTATTCTCACGGAGGCTCAGGGAGCTGGGGAGCACGTGTCGTGTCCCTGAAAACCGCCTCCTATGCCTCGCAGCGGCTCCAGCACCTCAGATGTGCTGGGTAAATTGCTCAGTGCAGTGGCCTATTGGCACTCACCCTTCCGCAGATACTATCAGGCATTCTAGTGTCTGCCAGAAACAAGGGCAGGCAGAGATCTCCCAGGGCAACCACTTGAGGAGTCATTACCCTGGAAGCTCAGAGCCAGGACTTTGGAAACGCATGGTCCCTAGCTAAGCAGTCACAGCGGAGTTAGTCAATGAAAGAGGCTCGAAGCCTTAATACTGATCGCTGGCTTATGCATCCCTCCTGCATGTGCTTTCCTAATGAATAGAGTTATTTAATTTGTAAAGGACCGGAAGGAACTGATTTTTACCGCGGCTGATGTCCAGGAAAGGAGGGTGCTGGGGCCATGAATTGTTTAAGAATGTATCTCAAAACCAAAGAGAGGACCAGGAGTGGTGGTCGTTCCTTCTGGCCGGTATTGTCTGTGCTGCTTTTCCTATGGAGATGGAAGACGGTCTCATCTCGTGGCCCTGTGTTTGGGAGAAGCCGTGGTGTGGAGGCTTGGGCAGGAATCATAGGAGCGAGGAGTTCACCGGGATGGACTCCTCTGGGGATGGCGAGCCCATGGTGCTGGTGTTGCCATGCCCTCGGCCTCTACCAGGGCAGACTGACAGGTCCATCAAGCCATTTGTATCTTAACGCTTCACCTCAGTACACTGCCTCACACTAAACAGCATTGACAGCTAAGATGCAATCTATTTCTTTTTTTATTTTTCAATTATAGTTGACCTACAATATTATATTAGTTTCAGATGTACAACATAGTGATGAGACAATCGTATAACCTTCAGAGTGATCACTCAGAGAGTCTAGTACTCATATGCCATCACCCATAATTAATATAATATTGTTGACTATATTTTCTTTATTGTATTTTACATCCCTGGGACTGTTTTTGATAACTGGCAATTTAATCCTTTCCCTTTTCTACCCCCAACTCCCCTCTTATCTGGTAACCATCAACATGTTCTCAGTATCTATGAATTTGTTTCCATTTTCTTAGTTCATTTATTATGTTTTTTTTAGATCCTACATATAAGTGAAATCATATGGCATTTGTCTTTCTCTGACTTATTTCGCTCAGCACAATACCCTCTAGTTCCACACATGTTGCTGCAAATGGTAAAATTTCTTTCTTTCTTTCTTTCTTTCTTTCTTTCTTTCTTTTTTGTGTGTGTGTTTTTTGGATTTGTTTTTTTTTGTTTGTTTGTTTGTTTTTGGCTGACTAATATTCCATTGCTTATCTATACCATGGTTTCTTTATCTATTTGTCATTGTTGAACACATAGGAAGATGCAAACCTATTTTTAACTTTTAACCTGAGACCTCAGGAGGATAACTTTTCAAGTTGCATTAGAACTCAGGTCTTCTGGCCCAGCCAGCAAAGCTCAGTGGTTGAGTGTCAACCTATGAACCTGGAGGTCACGGTTCAATTCCCATTCAGGTCATATGTCCGGATTATGGGCTTGATCCCCACTGTGGGGTGTGCAGAAGGCAGCCAATCAATGATTCTTTCTCATCCTTGATATTTCCATTTCTGTCTCCCTTTCCTTTGCTCTCTGAAGTCAGCAAAACTATTTTTAAAAATAAAGTGAAATAAAAAGGAACTCAGGTTTTCTGATGTTCCAAAACATTTCTTCCCCTTATATTTCAATTGCAAGTTCCCTAAGGATGAGCATTATTTCTTTCTTTAACTTGAGATTTTAATTACAAGGGATTTGATTAATAAGTGGGTTGCATTTCTATTTAGCATCTACCCATCCACAATGGGTTCTAGGACAGAAATCTACACTCTACTTTCAGTAAGTTTCCAATCTGCCACACGCAACTCTCTCTGGGTTTTTTATGCCATTTCTCAAGTGGTATCAATGCTAAAAACGTCTCCTACCTAAAGCTCTGCTGAGATGCCCCATTATCCATAGGGGTTCCAGCCTTGTCTTTTTATAGCACCATCTTTATCCTCAACAGACATTAGCGTCTGCCTCCTTTGCTCTTACATCACAGTTCCTTATGCACCTAAACCAGACTTCAGTGAAGGTACTTGTGGATTTGCCTGCCACTTCCACCAGTCTGTGACTATGGGACTCTGGAAAACATTTTTTTGTTTTATTTGTAGGATGAGTAGAAGTTGCCTAAGATAACAGAAGCTTCCAATGAATTTTACTTGGATAAAATAGAGTTCCTTAAATCATCATCATTAAATATATAATCACAGCACTTAAAGCTAGAATGTACCTTACAGATCCCATGATCCGGGAGGGAAAATGCTTTTCATTTAAAAACCAATCCCAATTAATTGTTAGTGGCTCCCTGAAGCAGCATGTTTTAAATGATTCGGGCAAAGTTCAAGTTCAGTAGGAAAGAGTATTGAGATGGGTTTGTGATGTCTGTCACAAGTGAGAAAAGAGGGAGAACAGAATGTATGCCTCTCCAGCAGTCAGGGATCAGGTACCCGCTTTCCCCTCTCTGGTAAAGCCTGCATAATGGGTGGGATGAGCTGGGACTCCAACTACAATGCTGCCTTTAGGTGCTCTCACATAAACATGATTGCGCAGTGTTCTTCAAATCTCTGCTTCTCTTGGGGCTTTAGTTTCATTATTTATGAAATGGACGTGGTGGTTCTTTCTCTCCTCCCCTCCCCAGATTCTTGTGATAGTTGAAAACAGGGCCGTGAAGTAACGGCCGTAAAATAATGCATAAATGTGCGATACTTCCATCGAGCACTGACCTCCATGATCATTCAGTGAGTGGAAATAGAGATTCCAGCCCTAAGAAGACACACTATTACCGAAAGCTGCCAGGGCACTTTGATATTCCAGCATGCTCCTGGTCTGAGATTTATTCTCCGTTTGAGAAACATTCCCATTTGGCCATCACATACCCATTAACCTGGACCCTCATCAGGGGCAAAGACCATTCTGTCCAAAAAATAATGGTCTTACTCACTGGAAAACGCTGTGTCGCTGGTTATAGACCTATGGCACTTGTACCGGATGAGATTTTGTGCCTCTCTTTCCTCTTCTAAGTTCCATTGCTGTGTTCTAGTTCAGGGTTTCCCCACCTCTATTTGAGCTTTGTCTATAATCTTCTAAGTGACTTCCCTTCCTTACTATGACCCCACTAAAGGCAGTCTTCATGGAGCCGTCAGAGTAACCCTTCAAAAACACAAGACAGTACCCTGTCACTGCTCAGCCCAAAACCATCAGTCACTCTCTGGTACATTCAAATGAGGTCCAGTGTCCTTAGCATGGCGAAGAAGCCTGCTTCAAAGCAACCTTTGTCTCATCTTCCAGACTCACTTCCAGACATCCTGTACTTAGCATTACAGAAAGAGTCTTCTTTCTCACCACCCTTCCAGAATGTCTGATATTTCATGGCTCCCAGTCTTTGTTAGCATTCTCTTCTCTGCTGAAGATCCATCCTTTCCTATGTAATTGGCAAAATGCCACTTATTATTTAGGATGAAGTGGGAATGTCATCTCTACCAGGATTCTGTTGTTCCTTCTGCTGGGCAGAACTAATCGCTCCTACCTCTGTGCTGCTCCCATCATGCTCTGTGTACGTATCCCGCCAAAGTCACAACTCATTACAGAGTCCAGTTATTATAAGTAGGTTGGATCAAATCGTGCAACACCTTGTTTGTGTTTTGAAAGATTTATTCACATATTTTGAATCATCTGACTATAGCATCATCATCTGTTTAAATGTTGATCTCTCCTATGAGGCCGCAAGCTTCCTAAGTGAGAGACTCCCATCCTTCTGATCTTGTAGTTCAGTGTCTATACAGCAGCCAAATCTGCTTTTAAAACAGACTAGAGGCCCGGTGCACAGCATCCATTCACTTGGGGGGGGGGGGTAGGGGGTTTCTCAGCTGGCCTGCGCCCTCTCATAGCCCGGAGCCCTTGGAGGATGTCCGATTGAAGGCTTAGGCCCGCTCCCCCTTCAGTTGACATCCTTAGTGGTAGGAGAGGCTCCTGCCACCACGGCTGCATTCGGCAGCTGTGAGCCCAGATCAGGGCTTCTGGCTGAGCAGTGCGCCCCCTGTGAGAGCGTGGTGACCACCAGGGGAGCACCTGCATTGAGCGTCTGCCCCCTGGTGGTCAGTGCACATCAGAGAGACGAATCCTTCAAATGTTCAGTTGATTTGCCTATTACCCTTTTATTATAAAGGATTATTATATGGGGCAGGTTTATTCCACCTTTCTATGCCAAACATTCCAAACTGGCTACAAGACCCAAATGTGCCACCACAGCAGGAGGCATCAGGCCTGATCCTTTTTGGGTCTCCAGCCTCATCCATTCTCACACCTCCCCTCTCATACAAAGCTCCCTTCCCCCCCCCCCCCCTGAAAGTGAACTTCTTTCCATCATAGGTCTTTGCACTTGTTGCTTTGATGCCTCCTTGACTGAAAAGCTGTGCCCCAAACTTTCATAGAACCCAGTAGATAGATGTTGATCTAGCTCTCCCGAGAGGCTGGACATGAAAGAAAAATCTAATAAAATTCATATTCACCCAGGCTCTAGAAAGATGGACACGCCAGGAGAGATTTTTTTTTTTTTAATGACAGATATAGGCTTAAAACTGAGATGACTTACTTGTTTTTGGCTCCATATACACAACTCTTTTCCTGAATTCAATGTGCTTTAGATTTCAAATCGAGTCTCAAACACCTTCACCAGGGCAGGGTATCAGATGATCATCATGTCTTCAACTCCAGGCACTTTCCATACACACACACACACACACACACACACACACACACACACACACACAGTGGTACCTCGAGATACAAGTGCCCTAACATACAAGATTTTTGAGATATGAACCGTCGAGTGAGCGATTTTTGCTTTGAAATACAAGCAACATTTGAGATAGGAGTAATCGCGCAGATCGGCCGGCTGCACAGGACCCACCAATTTACTGCGACTCGTGTGTCTCATAGTTTCCCATGCCTCAAGGTTATGGAACTAATTAAACTCATATCTCGAGGTACCACTGTGTGTGTGTGTGTGTGTGTGTGTGTGTGTGTGTGTGTATTGATTTTTTACAGAGAGGAAGGGAGAGGGATAGAGTTAGAAACATTGATGAGAGAGATATATCGATCAGCTGCCTCCTGCACATACCCCACTGGGAATGTACCCAAAACCAAGGTACTGTATATGCCCTTGACCGGAATCAAACCTGGGACCCTTCAGTCCACAGGCCGACACACTATCCACTGAGCCAAACGAATCAGGGCTCCAGGCACTTTTCACCTGTTTTACTTTCTGCAGAGCCCTGGCCACTCTGAGTTCACCCCCTTATTTCCCTGCTCAGCGCTTATGCTTGCTGTGTCCTTCCACCAGCATCCAAGCGCCGCGCCTTTGTTTTCTTCCTCCCTGTGCTCCCAGGGGGTGGAAGAGTACACGTGCAGGTCATGCCATACACATGCGTCTGTTACAGGAGCAAATGACTCTGTCAGCTTGCTCGGTAAATACCTGTTGAACGAATTAGTTAATAATTACTTTTTAGGGGGCAGCAACTGCCTTTTTAAATTTTAAAGGTGAATTGCTCTGAGTAATCTAGGGAGAAATGATTCAAGTTGTAGAGCATCTAGAAAGACTCCCAAGTCTCCCACATGTCGGCCTGATCTCCATTAATTCCTCTCTTTAATCAGAGAATGAAAGGAGCAAATAACTCAGTCCAGTCCCTGTAAAACCTTAGCAGCTCTGGACATAAATTAAAGTGGCTCTCTTGTTGGTGTCAGGGTCAAACCTGCCACCCCAAATGGGGCTTTAATATTTTCCAAAGACTTTACTGTATTTCCTCTTCTTGCATATTTTTCCCCACCTTTACCCACACCTCATATACGAGCTCAGAGAGATTTCATTTCCCTGACTATTTCATGAACCCATTAGGCAAGGACAGTCAAAGGAGGGGAGAATTGGGGCACGGGTAAGTGCAGGTGAAAACAGGCATGTAAGAGTGCGCAAATCATCTGTGTGGTAAACAGGCAGACTTCCCGCTGGCTAAGGTTTCTCTAGTCCGGACTCTGCCTGCAGGAAGAAGGAGAAAAAGAAACGAGTCATCTTTCTTTAAAAGCAGAGAGCAAGGAAGCCCAGAGAGATTAAGTGACTGGCCCAAGGTCACCCAACCCTCTATGTCCAGCCCTGAGACCTGAAAGGTCCCTCAATCAGCAGGTCTCTCAAAGCTGTTTGCACCCTTGGCTACCTGTGTGTAATATTCCTGGCTGTGCATGGGAGGAGAATTATGGGGAAAAAGCAAAGTTAAGGCAAATTAAACCCCTCAGACTCTGGAGGCATGGACAGTCCAAAGGAAACTGTTTATTAGTGTGTGGGATAGCACAGAGCATGCATGCATTTATTAGTTATTGGTTCACACGCACCTGGGTCTTTCTCAGAGCTGCCCAAGGCTTCTTCTGACTTAATGTTAAAGTTCTAAGCTCTCTCTTGGACCTCTGTGAGCCGGAATGCATACAGAAGTCACCACAAAAGAGGAGCCAAGACTGTGAGCAAGGCCCATTGAGTAATGTTGGACATGTCACTCAGACATGGGGGCTGGGCATCTCCTGTATCCAGGCCTCGAGGAGGGCACTGCAGTCCAGGCCAGGCCATTAGGGATACCCTAGCTCCTCTCTTCCAGGAAGGGAAGTGGGGGACCATTTAGGAAGCCGCCACCAGGATGGAGTTGAGGGAAGACAGCCCCACACAAAGTGGATGTGTTGAACCTCAGCTGCCAGCCACCAACTTCCTGCAAGCAGTTGTTTTCTGTGTTTGTCTAATGCAGCGGTTCTCAACCTGTGGGTCGTGACCCCTTTGGGGTCAAACGATCTTTTCACAGGGGTCGCCTAAGACCATCAGAAAACACATATTTCCCATGGTCTTAGGAACCAATACACCGCTCCTTGGTGTAGCAAAGTGTAGCAATGTAGTTTACTGTTGTTATATGAAGACTGTTGCCCATGCTACACCATGATTCAAGACAAAATTTCAATTATTTGTAATTAGAAATAAATATTTCACAATATATAATTATATATTGTTTTTGTGATCAATCACTATGTTTTAATTATGTTCAATTTGTAACAATGAAAATACATCCTGCATATCAGATATTTACATACAGTTCATAACAGTAGCAAAATTACAGTTATGAAGTAGCAACAAAATAATTTTATGGTTGGGGGTCACCACAACATGAGGAACTGTATTAAAGGGTCACGGCATTAGGAAGGTTGAGAACCACTGGTCTAATGGGTAGTGAAGAGAGAGTAATTCTGTGCCACCTCAATTCCTCATGACCGGAAGTGGAATAATGTCAACAATAAGCTGTCATTATTCTATTATTTTATCCTCACAGGGACATAAAAGATGACCATGTACGTTCCCCATTTTAAAGATGAGGACTCTAAGGCACAGTGGGTTTTAGTACTTGCCAAGTAAGTAGTGGCCCTGAGATTTGGCCCAGATCTCCTGACACTAAGTGCCATGCTCATAACACTGCAATAGGAATCTCAGCACCTGAGAAAGAGATTTATTATTTTAATTATGATTTTTTTTGTAAAAATGGTAAATATCATTTGATAATTCTTTTTTCCTTTTAACATTAAACATAGAAGAATTTTATATAAAAGAATTTCATAAATTTGTCTCATTATAAAAATCACCAGGGACACCCAATAAAAAACATATTTCCAGTCTCCTTTCCTGGGGATTTTGATCCATTAAGTCTAGGGTGGGGCCTGTGATTTTATAAATTCCTCCAGAGACTCCTCTGATCAGATAAGTTTATCAAACATTCTACATAAGATGCTTTTTTGTTGGATGTTTAAGATTTAATTATATAGATATTCACAATTTAATTTACAGTTCTCTGCTGCTAGATTGTGGATTTTAATGACATTTTAATAGAGAAATAACACTGTGATGATCAGACAAGTGCACATCTCCAATTATTTCCTCAGAGAACAAAGCGTTGAAACTCACCTCCCCAGCCGATAACTGAGTTCCATGTGCCCGGGAACCCAGCTGAGTGCTCCTCGCTGCAAATAATTCTAACTATGTGGTCATTCAGGGCCTGAACACAGGCAGTAGGTAGGAAAAGGGAGCCACAGAGAGCACAAATATATACATTTAGTGGTTTGTCTTTCTCTAAACATTGGCCAATTTATACACATTAAACACCCATTAGCATTATACTAGGTGCTTTCCTATATATCTCATTTGATCATCTCTACAGTCCCACAGAGAATATTACCCTTATTTTACAGATGAGTAAGACTGAGGTTGAAAATGGTAAACCTTTCCATCCAGTAGTGATATACACTGAGAGGCCAGATTATTATGCGTTCAGTAATCATAATAATCTGGCTACTCGCTACATATGTATTATGTAATATATAGCATATATAATGATATGTAATATATATTATGTTGTATTATGGGACAGTATTAAGTATGCAACTACTTTATGTCATTTAATCTTTTAGAAAACTATTATCATTAAGTGTGCATTATTATTATATCAAAGATAAAGTCACTACTATTGTCCTATTTTTTCATGTGAGGAAATAAAGAGAAGCTCAGAGACATTAAATGTTATTAGGACCTAATACTAGTTACGTTACTATAGGTATTAGGACCCAGATATAGCTCATTTATAGACCATTTATGTTTTCCAACACACTTTAAATAACTTCAATCCAGCTATCACCAAACTCTTATTTTTACATTAAAGATATATTCCCTACACCTTCCCTAAAACTTCTCTCAGATATGTAACTTTAAGAAAGTCAAGGAACCAAAGGAAGGCTAGTACTTGTGGAAAATGAGAGAGGGCCAGCCCCTGTCACCTGAGTCTGGGATACAGATAAGGAGCTTCTTTCATTGCGTTTGGCAGAAACAGACTAGAGGCCAGAGAAGAAAGATGAGTGAGTGGAGCATCAGCTTGATTTCAGCTTCCTGTGGAAAACTGAGGACCCGGGGCTGTAAGGCAGATGAGAGGTGAACAGATGGCTAAATAACTGAATGAGTTTCACTTCATATTAGTGGGAAAATAAATCACGCTACCTTTGTTCCTACTTGGCTACTTTCAATGGAATAACAGCCCAGTAATGGCATGGAGAAGGGCAGACTTGGCATTGCATAGATATAGACTTAGATCTCTACTTAATAGCACAGTGAACTTGAACTGATCATGCCATCTCTCTGAGGCTCGGTGTCTTCATTTGTAAAGCAAGACACAATCTCATCACAGGATGATGGTGATCATTGAACATGATGATGTGACTAAAAGGCTGAACACATCTGGATGCATAGTGTACCCTTATTATTAGATCATCCCTTGCCTTCCCCAGAAGATCCTTCTTCTGAGTGTATGTGCCTCAGCTCTCCCAGAAGACTGTGTTTTCAGATGAAGGGTTCATTAGGCAGACATGGCTGTTACCAAACCTAGAGCAGGAAGATCCTCAGTCTTCAGGTCTGATTTTATAGACAGTATTGAAAAAAAAAATCTGAGCTTGTACCAGGGAGACCAATTGCAATGTTATACTTTTATTTACTAAAATAAGTTGGTTAACTCAATTCAGATACAGATGGTATTGTTCCTAAATGAAGAAAATGATATCACCTTTAGAGCAGAAATATGATGACTATCGGGGGACATGCTGGTAAGTACAGTGTTAACACCTCTGGGATCTCATTCTGACTCTGCCATGCTACAGGTTGACCCAGACATATGTCTCTCCAGACCAATATCTACACTATCACCAATAAAATCTCTTCTGGCTCTTAAGGCCTCTGCTGCGGTGACTTGACTAAAGTCCCGCCAAGGTAGCTAGAGTCTACGTTGTCGCACGTCTAGCCTGGATGTTTCTCATTTATATGGTTATCTCAGCTCAGAAATTTGTACCTTATGGGTTTGGGAAAGTCTTGTTCCAAGGAAGAGCTGCCTTGCATGGTCTCTCCAAACTGCAACCTTTGCCAGATCCCAGAAAAACCCTCATGTGATCTCTGTCTCAGGGAATCCACCTACCTGCCCCATCAGGTGGTTTCTCTTGCTGTGAAGTTTATAAAGTTTTAATTTACACTTTATTGATAAAGAAAAGTCATCATTCCTATGTCAAAAGATCTCATTTTAAGTTCTGGCTGTTCTGCTGTGTGGTCTATAACTAGACTCATCTTCAGGATAATCTTTGAGAGGACATACGTTAAAAATAATTCCAATGTATTACCATTCAGTGAAAGACTGGAGAAGAATGACTCATTGCTGGTGCAGCTAGTATTTCAAGGCCCAGAACCCAGACATTCAGTCTGGGTGACATGGATCAATGCATAGCACAATTATTGTTTAAATTACATTTTTCTTGGGAATGGATATGGCTTGGCCCATAAAATTACACAGTTCTAGAGTCCTTTGACCTGGAAAACATCATACTTTACACAGGATGTGAAAGTCCACGGACCTGAGTACATTTCCATGAGATGAACAAAGGCAATAGGAGAACTGGAGTCAAGAAAACTTGATGAAATTCACATTGTCATTGTTCTCCCATCCTCAGTCCCTGCCTGAGTTATAGGCTAGTTCACCGAAACTTCTTTACCTTCTGAACTTGTGTGTGCCCACCTCATCTGTAGTAACCACGTATTATTTTCCAGTCCAGGATCTAGGCTTTGAATACAGCTCTGCCTGACATCCACATCTGGACCTTTGCTTCCAAACTCATGAGGCATCATCATATGTCTTATGTCACCCAGACCATTTGGAGTTACAGCCCTGTCGCTTGTAATTAAAAGTCCATCTGCCCAATGAAAATAATCTTCTGCCTAATTACAATGCAATATTTACATTTTCTACCTCATAGATCTGACATGAATAGCAGGTAAATTAATAGAATTTGATTATGATCCATGGTTTCAGGTACTATGCTAGGAGATGAGAATACAGTGGTGAGAAAGAAAAGATTCTTATCTAGGAGAACAAACAAGTTGAGCAGATAAGCATCCACAGAAACGCCTACAGCATTGCCTGCTTGACCATGGCAAGTTGTAATGAAGTTATGAGAGACGCTGAATCGGTTTCCCTAGAGAAGCTAGAAGAGCTGTACAACCGAGGTCACATTTGAACTGGACGTTGACAGTTCAAATTACAAGTTTTTCAAGGAGAGCAATGGCATTCCCCAGACACCTTCCTGTATCACATCTTAGGGTATTGCAAGGATGCTGCAACACCTCCAAAAATGCACAAAGAGCTTGGGCAACAAAGAATTGTCTGGCCAAAAAAATAAAAATTAAAAAAAAAATTGGATCCAAAATCGTTAGTCGTGGGGTTGAGAAATTCTGAAGTCAAGATAATAAAAAACAAACAAGCAACAACGAAAACCACACATTCCAGAATAAGATTAATGTAAAGCCAGGAACCATGATTATTTCAGTGTGAAAATGTCTTGATGAGGGGGAAATAGGTTGAAGGCAAATAACAAGCGATCTGTAGCAGGAAGGTCTTTGAGCATGATCCTATAGATGCAGGAAGCTATCAAACGTCTTTCACAGGTTGTCGTTTCTAAAAAGGCACCTTGTGTGTGACAGCTTGGAAATGGGACAGTTCTGCAAGATGACCAGTCCCTTGCCCGTGACTTTGATTGTGTGGGGCACCTGAAAATTAGTCAAGATCTCCGCAACGGACAATCTTAGCCAACTGCGAGGCTGGAGCAATCAGCAGGTGGTTACCTTGACTGCTGAGAGTGCTATTGATGGTAAAGGAACCCATGGAGTTTGGTTTCCCTCTGAAAATGTTTATTGGATTCCAAGCCAAGCAGAAGGCCTCCCCGCAAACAGCCTTTTCCGTCTCCCCTGTGCCGTTCGCTCCCTCTCTTTGGACATTCTGCCAACTCATCTCGGAATAATTAAATGTTTTTATAATGAGTCAGATGCTGGTGGCAGGAGCCAGATTGACAGCTCAGGAGGAGGACGCGTGGAGTGCTCACGCTCCTCACGCTGAGACGACAAGGAGAGCGTTATGTGTGCTGGAAGATTTATCGCCAAGCTGTCCACAGGCACCTCTCTGGCCTTCAGAAAGTGGGTTAAAATTAGACACAATCTGGAAGCGCTGCAGGCCCAAAAAGGAGTGTGTCGTCACGTTGATGTTCTTTCCTCGTTCCCTGTGTTGGGAGGCATTGCAGCTTGTGTTCAAATAAGGTCTGCAGTGACACCTGAAAGGTCACCCCTGGCCTCGTCCCACTTCTCCTTCGCTGCCACCTCCCAGTTGTAAGAGCCACTGGATTTTAGAATCAGAAGAGATTCAAAAGATCCCATAACGCACTTGTTTCATTTTACAGGTGAGGGAAGTGAGAGCCAGAATCAGATTCATGGCCTACCCAGGATTATACAAGCTATCAAAGAGTAAACTGAGAATGTATGGTTCCTTTTCCTTTCCTGAGTGCTGTCCCACCCTACTTTTTCCCCCGCTGTATTGTGTATAATTGCATTAAAATTGTATGCGTCTACAGTGTACAACATGAGGGTTTAATACGCACATACATTGCAAAATGATTTCTACCATTGAATTATATGAGTTGTTTATTTCTGGAATTTTTCATCTCATAGTCACAGGCTACCAGGTGACAATGGGTAACTGAAACAACTCAACAGTTCTTTGTTGCCCAAGCTATTTGTGCATTTTTGGAGGTGTTGATTAGTTAATACAGGGTGTCCCAAAAAATGTACGCATGCTTAACAGCTGATAGCTCACTTGATGTTTCTTTCTTTTCAGATTAACCCATTGGAATGAGTAACTATTCAAAGTGTGTATATATTTTGCGGGGGAGACACCCTGTATGTATGTCACCTCACGTAATCACCATTTCTTGTTTGTTATGGTGGATGTGAGAACATTTTAAGATCTACTCTCTCAGCAACTTTCAAGTATACCATATGGTATTGTAAACTATGGCCACCGTGTTGCACATTTAATAATCAGAAGTTTGTACTCTTAGACCAGCATCTCCTCATTTCCCACCCCCTCCCACCCCAGGCAGCCACCAGTCTGCTCTGTTCCTCTGAGTTTGGTGTCTGAGATCCCACATGTAAGTGAAATCACTTTGCATAATGCCTCCCAGTCCCTGGTGCTGTTGCGAATGGCAGGGTTTCTTTCCTAAGGCCAGCACTGGAACGACTACTTGTAACACAAACCCTGCTTTTAATACCTACTTTATCTGTAACGAAGTTAATTTTGAGCTGTTCTCCTTCAATCTAAAACCTGGTCAGGGAAGAAAGATTTTGTCAATCATTCAGATCCTCTTGGACTTGGGGAATACTGAGAAATGTCTGATTATGTCTCCCCGGAAGGGGAGGAGAAATAGTCAGAGGCACCTGACAGTGGCCACAGATATTAACAGAAGAAATGGGGGAGTGCGTAAATTTCAATACTTGAATCGAGATTAAAAATAAAATATGCCACAAAGTGTTTTACCTGTACAGTATATGTAAATGTTTTTTAACCTCTTCTCTCCTCCATGGGCTAGCTAGCTAACTTTAGACGGCTGGGATGGGGGGATGGGAGAGATGAGATAAATCAAAAAACTTGTGTGCATATATGCGTAACCTGTGGACACAGATAATAGATTGGTGAAGTCTGGGGGTGAGGGTGAGCTTGAAGGAGTCCATGGGGGGAAAGAGAGGACATCTGTGATACTTACAACAACAAAGATTTAAAAAAAATAATTAGGCAACTCATTCCATCCTGCTAAGCCTGTTTCAATCTCTGAAAATGGGAATCAAGGGTACAGTTTTAAACCCCAAGTTTCCTTTCCAGCCGGTGTGGCCCTGCTCCCAGGGGCTCACAGGGCTGACAGCACCCACCTCTTCCCAGCTCCACTTTTTATTGGTATTTTGAGGTCTGCGGCTGCGCGACTCATTTTCCCAAGACATAGATGAGGTTACCTAAGAGTGTTTGCCGCCTGCGGAACCAGCTGCTGGACACTCACCAGCATGCCTGCCTCCTCCCGCCTTCTTTCTCGCCGGCATATACAGCAGGCCCGCATCCACGGCCTCATTTTCCAACATTTCAGTTACCCGTGGCCACCTGGTGGCCTGAGGCTATGAGATGAAAAATTCCAGAAATAAACAACTCATACTTTTTAAACTGAGTGCCCTTCTGAGAGTCCCCACGAAACCTTGTGTGACATGAGGCGGGACTTGGAGGTTTCTGAGCATCTCCATGTTGTACACGCTCCCTGCCCTCAGTGAGCGGGTCAGTGACAGCATCATCTTGCTTGTGGTCCGGCCCCCCTCATTTCCCTTTACAGTGTCCCCAAAGCACTATGCATTGATACTGGCAATTTGGACATGCCACAGAGAAGCCACAAAGTGCTTCCCCCCCGTGAAAAGGTGGACATTCTCCACTGAATAAGAAAAAGGCCGTGTGCTGAGGTTAAGAACCACAATAAGCACCAACATATCCATGCAATTGTGAAGAAAGATAAATAATTTCGTGCTCCCGTCCCTGTCATACCTCAAATCGCAAAAGATACGGCCACGGAGCGTGACAAGTATTCAGTTAAGATGAAAAAGACATTAAATGTGTGGGTGGCAGACATGAACCAAAAGGTATACAATAGGTCCTCAAATAACATTGCTTTATTCAACTTGTTATAATGTCGATGTGGAAAAAAAAAAGATCAACTCCAAGCTTTGAGGCTGCCGTTTGTGTGGGGTGTGCTGGCTGGCTCCTCGTGTCTGCATGGGTTTGCTCCCAGGATTCGGGTGTTCTCCCACATCCCAAAACCATGCACCTGAGGGGGTACTGGGAGAGGGGGTCAGTGTCGCAGTCTGAGGGCATGCACTGGGGGTTAGTGGCCCTGCATGAAGGAGAGACCCTTCCGGAATGTATCCTTTCCAGAGTCCTGAGCTGCTGGAAGAGGCTCCTGGCACCTGCGAATCTGAACTGAAGTAAGGGGGTTGGAAAATAAGTATCTTGTTTTTATTCATCTTTCTTAAATATATGGATAGCTCACATTAAGTTCAGTGTTTAGTATTAGAAGTGTTTGGGGGTCTTTCCGTAGAAGTTTAGTGATGTTTTTGTGACCAGAAATAAGCCATAGGAACTTGTTTTTTATCAATTAGCCTGTGGGAGCATTGGTTTTCTTGTTTGGTTTAAGTGGAAGTGTAGTCTCCTATTGAGGCTGCTAAGTGAGGACGTACTGTGTGCATCTGTATATGTAGGTTCAGTGTCACCTGCAGTGTCAGGCATCCCCTGGGGGGTCTTGGATACGAGGCAATACCGTCATGAAAGCGCACACTTCCCCTTTTGTCCCCGGCAGAGTCTTTACTGGGTGGGATTTATATCTTGCGAGAAGACAGGCAGAGGCAAGAAAAATGCAACTGCACTTAGTTTCCCAAGAAACACAGTTTCTGTGATTTAAGATCCCCTCACTCGCCATTTATCTCTCACCATCTGCGGCTCAGAGAACTTAGTCATCCTCCTGAATGCATGTCTTCCCGTGCCTTTGTGGTCCCTTCCCAGCCAATTCTTCTCCTGCCCAAGATCTTTTAAGGATAACAAACCGGTAATGAGTGTGGCAATTAACAGTTTACAGTTCCTCCCAGAGCTTTATTTCATTTTGTCTGCGCAGCCCTCCTGTAAGTGGTGGCCATATTGTCCATATTTTTCACTGGAGATGAATGAGATTCAAGAGCAAGTGCAGCCCCCTGTGTCTTTGAATGACTACCCTCTCTCACAACCTCGAGGTAATCGATCAATAATACCCTTTATCTCTGCACTTAATTATTTCCTTTCAGGACCTTTCCCCCTTGTCCAGTAAACACGCTCAGGTCTCAGGTCAAGAAATACTCTGACTTATAGTTACTCTCTATTAATCACCCAGCCTGTGACTTTCCTTTGTCAGTCTGTTTCTAGCAAGACCAGTGAACACTCGCTATATTCATGTGCTCTTTCCCGCCTCTTCCTTTCACTTGCCAACCACTCCTCAAAAGGGAGACGGTACAGAGATTGCATAAAATCACATTCTTAAGTGAACTGCATTTAAAACCTAATTCTGTCATGGATTAGTTTCATGACCTTGACTAAAAACTCTCCTATAGCCCTTAGTTCTGATCTATTGAAAAATATAGCACCCATGTCCCAGGACACTTGTGAGGATTTCAGGGTACTTGGGGAGTGTTAGCCAAGACCTGATTATCAGGAAATGTCAGTTATTATTGTTGAGTTTGACATTATGGGATATTGAGGTGTCGTTATTTTATTTTCCTTTGGAATTCATAACTGTGTATTCAATGGGTCTTCTCATTCCTTGTGTGGCTAATTTTCTCTGTGAACTTTAAGTCTCTGTTATGCTTCCTTCAACTTTTCTTACCTCTTATACGTGGGAGTTCCCACTTCTGTTGCATCTCTGACCAACTGCTCTTGTTGCTACATATTCTAAGTGAATCCATTGGCTTCCAGTATAATTTATAGATAGCGGCTCCCAAATGCGTGTCTTCTGTCAGACCACTTTCTTTAGCATCGGGGTCATATGTCTTTACTTGGATGACTAAGAGCAACTCCGACTTATTAGGTCCAAAATAAGACTCATCTGCCTAATTTCTAAACCTGCCTTTACTGTTTTCTATTTCAGTCGATGGCCTTACTATTTACCCAGTTATCCAAGGTAGGACTGTATCTACTGTGCTTGACTTTTCTCCCTGTTCCTTCTTGACGTGAACATTTTTCCACCTCTGTCTCTATTATCTGTCATTATAGTGAGCTGAATGGCTACCTTATTTGGGAAAAGATATATCTGCAAATGTGGTTAAGCTAAGGATCCTGAGGTAAGAATATATTGGATATTCCAGATGGGTCCTAATTGGTGTGACAAGAATCCTTATAAGAGACAGAGGGAGATTTTAGACACACAGAGGAGGCAGTACTATAAAGGCAGAGGCAGCAACCAGAGCGATGCCACAGCAGCCCAAGGATTAGCAAGGGTTGCAAGAGCCACTAGAACCCTAGACCAGGGAAGAAGTAGATTTTCCCCAAGAAACTTCAGAGAAGTATGGTCCTTTTATCACCTTCATTTCCAGCTTCTGTCTTCAGAACTCTCACAGTTGTTTTTTTGTTAGTCCTCACCTGAGGATATATATATATATATATTTTTAATATATTTTATTAATTTTTTACAGAGAGGAAGGGAGAGAGATAGAAAGTCAGAAACATCGATGAGAGAGAGAGATCAATCAACTGCCTCCTGCACGTCCCCTACTGGAGATGTGCCCGCAAGCAAGGCACATGCCCCTGACCGGAATCGAACCTGGGACCTTTCAGTCTGCAGGCCGACCCTCTATCCACTGGGCCAAACCGGTCTTGGCAAGGATAGTTTTTGTATTTCTTTTTCTATTGCAAATGGAGTGGAAAAGAGGAAGGGAAAGGATATATGTAGAGAGAAACATCTATGTGAAAGAGACACATCCATTGGTTGCCTCCTGCACATTACTCAAACTGGGAGGGATAGGGAGGGTTGTGGAGGTGGGTGGAGAGGGAATGAAATCAAAACCCAGATATGTGCCCTTGACTGGAAATTGAACCTGAAACCCATTGATCTGCAAATCAATGCTGTAACCACTGAGCAAGACTGTCCAGGGCTCTCATTGCTGTTTTAAGGCACTAAATTTGTGCTAATATTTTACAGTGATCACAGGAAGTGATATAACCCTCTTCCCTCCAATCCCACTTTCATACCTGCGTTCAGATTCTTACCCTTGCTCAGCTGGACAACTGCATTAGCCTCTCTCTCCCCATTTCCAGGCTAGTCTTCCTTAAAGCTACCAGACAATAGATGCAGATATCTGCATAACAAACTCAAATATTCTTAACATCTGATGTTTCTCCCTTCTCTGCAGCCACACTTTTCGCCTCACTTCATGTTTTATCAACATTGACTATGATCTCTGCACTCACCCAGTTGTCTCTGTTAATTGCCATCTAGCTTTCTATGCTTTTTTTAAAATATATTTTTTAGTGATTTTTTTTTTCAGAGAGGAAGGGAAAGGGATAGAGAGTTAGAAACATCGATGAGAGAGAAACATCTATCAGCTGCCTCCTGCACTCCTACTGGGGATGTATCTCCAACCATGGTAAATGCCTTTGACCGGAGTCAAACCTGGGATCTTTCCATCTGCAGGACCAGTTAGGGCTATGTTTTTTTTTTTTAATATTTTCACTTCCACTCCTTTGTTACTTTGAACTTAAAACACATTTTAATAGTTTAACTCTGTTTAACTTCTATTCCTTGGTCTGCTGTCAGCTTCTTGGGAGCCGAAACCATATCTTATTTTTCTAGCAGCAACTTCTCTAGTAAATCTTACTTTCCTAATTTCTAGGTATTCCTGGCTTGTGGGTAGAAATAGATGCTCAGCAAAAGTAGGCTGCTGAAGAACAGCTAAGATTAAAATGGCTACTCATCCATCTGGACAAGAGCTGCTGCCGTGTCCTTGTCATGATGACTTTAGTTCCATATTTATATTCCTCCCCTCGCTATTCCTCAGTCTCATTTTTTAGTTTCTTATACACATGCACACACATGGTTGTGTGTATTTATTTATAATATATATGTATATGGACACAAGCATCCATGCAAATACATGCATAACCATGTACATAAAGCAAACATATAAATATATATAAACATATACACAAATAAACACATCTATATTTTTTATATACGTGTGTATTTGGCACATTCTTTATCTCACATCATTGAGTGAATGTATAGAAAAAACGCTTTGGCAGAGGATAATAACAGATGTAGCTGTAAATCACACAATTTTAAAGCTGAAGCTAACTTAGCAATTAGTGGTCCAGTCCCTTTGTTTTACAGATGAGAAATTTGAAACTCGGTGAAGGGAACTGACTTACCTGTTGCTACATGGTGGAACAGGAAGAGAATTGAGACAAGATATGTGGTCAGCTGACACAGGGTCTGTGTGCTGTTTCTTTTCTTTCCCTCAATATGACACATAAGATTTAGCTCTGACATTCTCGGAGGTGTCTCTAACTCTATTGCTTAAGACTGTAATAAAATGATTTCTTTCCTTTCTGACACTTTTTTTGGTCAACCCCTAATCTCCATCACCCGTGCCAACCTCCACATGAAAATTTAAAATCCCATTCTCTTGGAAATGCGGGAGATGTGCTATCTAAGTGCCTAAGTCTTCCATGACTATGACCCTAATAAAATTTATAAGGCTTTGCAATTGGTGGTGACAACTAAAGAATTACCCCTAATAAATGTTTGACATGATTTTGAGAGCAATAAAATATTTTATATTTTGCCCACAGTGTTCTCTGGGAAGTAGGATTATAAAGGGACATTGGAAGGCAAGATAATGATGCCATAATTCTTTCTGGGGGAGATTGTGGTTATCCAACACTGGATAAATTTCTCTTCAGATATGAAGATGTGTCAGACTGGGCTGTGAGTCATTGTTCTCCACATCAACACTTTTAGGATCCTTGGAAAACGATCTCGTGAAAGGAGGTATAAGGTTTTGGATGAGGAACAATTTCCTGAACTCTGCCATCACAATTTTGATAAAGATTCTTTTCTGTGAGGCAGCAATTCTTGACATTTGGTTTGTTTGCCTTTCCCAGTACCTGAGGATTTCTATATTTAATCCCAGAATGTAAGAGTGTGAAGGAAGCTTAAAGCTCAGTCAGTTGAATGGATAATCTTTAGTTTTCCTATCAAGAAGTCACCAGTCACCCAGCTGGTGTGGTTCAGTGGTTGAGCATCTACCTTTGTATGAACCAGGAGGTCATGGTTCGATACCTGGTCAGGGCACCTGCCTGGATTGCAGGCTTGATCCCCAGTATGGGGCATACAGGAGGCAGCCAATCAATTATTCTCTCTCTCTCTCTCTCTCTCTCTCTCTCTCTCTCTCTCTCTCTCTTCTCTTCTCTTCTCTTCTCTTTCTCTCTCTCTCTCTCCTTCTCTGAAATAAAAAATATAGTTTTTTAAAAAAGAAGTCACCAGTCAAATTTCATGCAGATTTTTCTGTTGACTAGGAGCTCCCTGACTCATGAGGTTAACCAAGTATATTCCCAGAAATGATGACTATGAAAACTGTCTACTTATCTGTGCTATGGCTTCCATAACATTTGATGGCCCTATTTCTTTCTTCCTGAGTCATGTGTGTTTATATCAAATCCTTCCTTTCTGTGATAAATCTCAGATATTTGAAGACAACATTCACTTCTAACCATTCACAGACAAACCCCATTGGAGACTTCCAAAGCTTCCATTATGTTCCAAGAGGGGTCAGCATTGTACATTGACACAGAGAGTAGATGCCCATTATCTTGGTTTGGATTCCCTTAGAACCAGATCTTGAAATTCAAAATCAGGTAGTTTATTCGAGAGGTGATCCAAAAAAAAAAAGAAAAGAGCATCTGTACAGGATGAAGGAAGTAGAACCAGGTTAGGTAGGAAATCAATAAAAAATAAGTTATCAAGTAAGTTACTGCTGAGGACAACTATTGCTAAAGGCTGCTGGGGCCCATGTGGAACACACGCCTCGGGGTTATCCATGTAAAGAGGGAGCTGGGATTTTTATCCACCCCCAGCTGCCAGCCATTGCCGGAGAGGTGCTTGAGGGCTGCTCTTGAGGAATATTGATTGCCCACCACTACGGACCAGGAAGAGTAGGCGCCAGCAGCCAGCGAAAATCCTCCAGCAAAGGGTGTGGATTCTGGCAGGTGGAAGTCAGCCAACTTAGATGAGAAAGACATGGGCTGAGGGGATAGGGATGGACCATTTTTGTAATTCCCATTCAATGTTAGCCTGAAGAGAGGTGACATCCAACAGCGAAAACCCAGCACACTGACCCTGGGCCATTGTACAAGAAATGTCCATCTCCCGTGGCCCTGCTCAGTGGACAGGAGGCATGGAAACGGAGGCAGGATCAACTCTAAAAAGTAGACCATGTTCCCTTTACACCTCCTCTAACTCCAGATCAATACAACAGGGATCTAAAAGCTATGGCCCGTGAGCCAAATCCTGCCTGTTTCCATTTGAACCATGAACCAGGTTAGAAGAAAATTTTTAAAAAAGAAATCAATTTCAAGACAGCTGAAAATTATATAAGATTGAAATTTCAGTGGATATAAATAAAATATTTTTGGGATGCAGCCACACTCGTTCATGTGTGTGTTGTCTATGGCTGCCTTCACACCATGACAGCAGAGTTGAGTAGTTGCGACAGAGAACATATGGCTTACAAAGCCTAAAGTGTTTACCATTTGTCCCTTTCTCAAAAAAGCTCTTCTGGCCTCTGCACTAACTAGTGCCTTGCATAGGTCTAGTCTGTACAGGTGAGATGAGAAGACAAAAATCTTAAAGAGAGTTTGAGATTAACATTGAAGCAACTGGGGCTAAAAATTAAATCTAAGGGAGTGCTCTAATATCTAAAAGTGGCTCAGGAGTAAAGGAACAAGACCAAGATGTTTCTACTGAGACTTCTGCAGAGTCTAGTTGGGCTGTTGTTGGCAGAATTAAAACTATTTCATGTTGACACCTGAGAATGTGAATGTCCATACTTACACCTTGGTATATATATTTACATTTTTTATGTCTCCTCCCATTTCAAAAGGAGCCTCATGACCTCATAGGGTCTTCAAAGCCTGCCCCGTCTATACCTCTGACCAGATCACCTAGCACCCTCTTTTTGTTCTTTCTAGGACTCACTGTTCCTTTGTCTCCACTCTACTTCTCCTCCTCAGACACATCAAGCTCTTTTTCTCTCAGAGCCCTGTCTTTTATTTTTTAATTTTCTTTCATTCCAGACATCCTCCTTCCCCAGGTCTTTGACCGGTTGATTCCTTCTTGTTTCAGTTCACAATCTAAATGCTGCCCTTTGGGGAAGCCATTGAAAGAGTCTTCATCCCACCATCCTATTTGCTTTCTTCAGAGCATTGGCCTCTAGGTACAGTTACCTACATATTTATCTCAGTACTTCCTCACCACCTATAGAAGATAGACGGTGAACTTCAGAAAAGTAGGTTGTATCGCTCTCATTTGTCACTGTATTCTTGATGTCTTAAAAGATTGCATGTTGTTTCTTCTCTCTATTTTGCTCTAGAAATAGTCTTACTTTTTTTAAAAAAAAGATAATTGAGCAGTTAAAGTAAAAATAATCATGTATTTGGGGGGTTACAAGTAAAGTAAAATGTCTGACCAATACAACAGAGGTCAGGGAAGAGACATGAAAGCACGCTACTGGTAGTTCTTATACATGAAGCAGTATGTCAGTTGAAGGCAGATTGTAATAAGTGATGGCATAAACCCTAAAATAATCCTATCTAATAAAGAAGAATATGCTAGTTGACCATCACACCCTCAAAGATGGCAGTACCCACAGTCACAAGATGATGGTACCAGACACGTCAGACTCCCAGCCACTCAGGGCCAGCCCAAGGTGCAGGCAAGCCTCAGATGTCAGCTGCCCAGCCGATGCCTGAGGTGCAGGTAAGCTTTGGATGGCAGTTGCCCAGCTGCCCAGGGCTTCCCAAAGCTCAGGTAATCAGGGCCAACCAAGGCTTGAGCTGCCAGCAGTGGCAGCAGCAGAGGTGTGATGGGGGCATCACCTATCCCTGATCGAGAGGTTGCCTCCCACCCCTAAGGGCTTCTGGACTGTGATAGGGGGCAGGCTGGGCTGAGGGATCTCTCCTTCCAGTGAATGAATTTTCATGCACCAGGCCTCTAGTTATTAAAGTAATACAGCAAGAGACTTACCTAATAAGCCAACAAAAGAGATAAAACAAAATCATGGAAAGTATTCAGTTAGCCCAAAAGAAATCAGAAGAGGAAAGGGGGATTAAAGAAAAAATGGAATAAATATTAAGCAAATAGCAAGTAGATGCTTCAAATCACAGCACATAAATAATTGCATTAACTATAAGTTGTCTCAATATTCCATTTAAAAGTTAACAATTTTCAAAACAGATAAAACAACAAGACCCAACTATATACATCAGGTCCTTGAATAATACTATTCCATTCAACCTTGTGTCATGATAAAGTTGATGAGATACTCTAGGAACCTAAGTCTGGTTTATATCAATTAGCCTATGGGAAAATTGATTTCATTCTACATCATTTCACTTAAAGTAGCAACAGCATGAAGTGGGAATTTCCTATCTACAAGAAACATGCTTTAACTATAAAGAGGCAGAAATAAGTTATAATTAAAAGGATGAGGAAAGATATACCACACTAAACAAACAAAAGCTAGAGTCGCTATAGTAATATCAAAAACGTACCATCAAGAGAGACAATAACCTTTAAAAAAGGTGGTAAAAGTATTTGCTCCTTTGTGTAAGTTTGAAATAAAAACTTTATAAACTAAAGAAAAAATTGTATATATTAGGCACTCTAAATACTTGCAGAGTAAATGAATGAATAGATACACGAATATGCAGCTTTGAAGAAATCAGAGAGGATAGAAAAATCATCGAATGTTCAAAGTTGCCATTTGGTTTAGTGTTGGCCTCACAGACCCATGCATGAGTCCCAGCTCTGCTGTTTAAATGAATATTTAATGACCGTAGGCAAATTTCTTAATCTCTTTGAACCCATTTCCTTATTTCTAAGTTGGGATAACAATACCTGCCTATGTGAGGGTGTATACAAAATAATGCTTGCAAAGTCTTTAGGTGCAGTGATTCCTCACTTAACATTGTCAGTAGGTTCTTGGAACTGCAGGAAAACAATGTTTAAGGAAACCAATTTACCATAGGCTACTTGACAAAAACAGAGATTACGTTCCTATGGCATCTCATCAACATTAAGCAAACAACATTGAACAAAATGACACTATTAAAGGACCTGCTGTATACAATAGGCTGAATAAAGGGTAGCAATTTCTACCATGCTATTATTCCTGTTCGGCTGGGGTTGGAAGAGATTTTCTAGAGTTTCTGTGGTTTCTAACCCAGGCTCGGAACCTAGTGTTACAAAGACATAGAGGTCCAGGAGCAGAAAGAGGCTTAATCCCAGTTTCATTGTGAGCCCCAGTGCAGAGCCAGGACGGGGTGCAGATCAATAGTCTCCAAGTTCTGCACAATTTCTGTTTTACCAGCCTGCCTCCATGTTAACACCAGACATCAACTGTGGTATTCTGCCGAGATTTGGGGAGTTGAATGTAATGTCGTGGGTAAGAAAATCCCTTTGCTAACCAGAACATGTTTGTGGTAAACCCAGAGCTGGTGTTGCTCATTCCCCCAGCAGCCTGCCGCCCAGGCAGAGCTCATCAGTGCAGAGCAATCACGCTCTGCTTTTTCAAGCACTTTTTTATAATCCCATTCTGAGCCCTGCCACGTCCCGAGGCTTTCATGCTCACTCTAAATAAAGTAGAAAAGTGACTATGTTGTCTTGGCCCTCCTGCTTGCTTCCCCCTTGAGTATCTCGTGAGAATGGATCTTCTGTCTCTGGAGCAACCCAGGTTCTGCAGAGAGGAAAACTGGAAGCAAGGGTTATTCTGCACTAAATAATACTTGGCTTAGGGCAGTGGTCAGCAAGCTCATTAGTCAACAGAGCCAAGTATCAACAGCACAATGATTGAAATTTCCTTTGAGAGCCAATTTTTTTTAAACGTAAACTTCTTCTAATGCCAATTTTACAAAGTAGACTCGCCCAGGCCGTGGTATTTTGTGGAAGAGCCACATTTCAAGGGGCCAAAGAGCTGCATGTGGCTCTCAAGCCGCAGTTTGCCGACCACAGGCTTAGGGGGTTGAGATTTGACTATACTTGTGTGTGGCAGAGAATTAGACCAAGAAGCAAGTGGGGGGAAATACAAGAGAACCACACCACATGTTAGAAGAAGCAGCGGGCTGGCAATTCAGAAGCCTGGGTTCTAATGTCGATTCTGCCAGCAGATCTCTGAGTGGCTTTGGGGAATTCCTGAAACCATGTTGGAAGTCACTACTAGGAGGAGGGTGGAATAGATTGTCTTCTTCCCTTCCTAGTCTGTCTTGCTAGGATCAAGCGTCAGATATAAACGGAAAGATGAGAGAAAGGCAGACATAAAGGGCTGGTAGGCATTTACAAGGAGTGGAGAGAGGAGGAGAAACCAAGCTAGAAGGAAGGCAGGGATGACATTCAGACAGTCAGCAGGGGAGGCTGGGTGGACGTGGCAGGTCACTCTTGGAGATGCACTAGCGGCTTAGGAATGAGGCAGCTGAGGGGATTGGCTTACGTGCTTGAAGGGTGTCCATGAAATTGGGCTAATGAAATTTGCACACAGTTTCCCCCTTCCTCATGCCTTCTGCCACCTGGCAGATTATCATCCAGACTGGAATGTTTCTGACCTCATCTTCTTCTCTTCCCAGAAAGAGACAAGGGCACTGAGCCCATCTGTTCTGGGGGTCCCCTCTGGATTATACCCCAACCAGGGGCCTTCTGTGGGAAGGAGGGAGCTATGTTTCCATAACTTCTCTCCTCTCGCAAAAAAAAAAGAAAGAAACCTGTAAATCCAGAGTCTCACATGTACTAGCCTCTTGTCCCCAGTCAAAAGCACCGCCTCCACCCAACCACCAAGCACACAGCTGGCAACAGTGCTGTTGCCATGGTGATAATGGATGGCAACAGGCAGTAATCAAAAAGGGTCACTGGAGTTATAAGTCATTACAGATTGCATTTAAAGGGACAGTGGCGCCTTTGAAATGATAAATGACTTCTTGATAGCCTCCCCTTGTTCCGGTCTCCAGAAAACCAGGTTTATTGTCCATTTGTCTAGCATGTTGGGATTTTTTTTGCCATGTGGACAGTGGAATCTGATTGGCCCATATTTCCATCAGGATATGCTAAGCACAGTTGACAGCTGCCCACCTACAGTGTAGGACACATGAAAAGGCAGCCCAGCCACAAATGAAGTCCTTCCTTCATCCCTGAAAGTACCTAAAATTTCTTTATTTTTGCTCCTCTTTTGTTGAATTTATTGGTGTGACACTGATTAACAAAGGTGCACAGGTGTCAGCTGCACAAGTGCACCACACAGCATCTGTATGCTGCACTGTGCATTGCGCATCACCTGAAATTTCCATGTGACAGATTCATCAACCTGGCTCTTTAAAGGCACTGGAGTTCCAAGTGTCATAACGAAAGTCAAATAGTTTTAGAAATTTGACATCCACTGTCATGTTAGCTACGTCTCAGACTAAGAATGACAGAACCTCATATAGAATGTGGGCTCAGAATACAAGGGTGTAAGTGTCAGCCATGTCCCCGCAGTGGTGACCTTGGGCAAAGCCTTTAAAATGTTGAGCATCAGTGTGTCCATTTTTAAATTAGAGATAATAATACTTAGCTTGCAAGGCTGTTGTGAGGATCAAATGAGATAGTAGATTCGGGAACAGTATATCAACCGTGAAGTGCTTTCTTCCGGTAAAATACTTTTTACACATAGTATTATGAAATACTAAGTCTACAATTGACTGTTGTAGTCATCTGGTACCAAGAAAGTACGTTTCTGTTTTCAATAAGGCTGTTAGGGGCAGGGTATTTCACTCTGTGACTTGGAGGGCATCACTTGTCTTTTCCAAATGACTTGTTTCCCAGTCTGTAAAATGGGGATGGCATCTCTGCCTCGTGGATGGCTGGAGGGTAGTGAATCTCAAGTTAAAATAACCCACATGCAGGTGTGCATACACACACTGCTCAGGGTTACCCAAGTGCGAGCTACAGTCATTCAGAAAGCAGCTTGTCAAAACAAGATCGGGCTCATAATCACATTCAACATTTCTTTTCTTTCTGCAAACCTTCCACTTCAGACCTAAAGTAGTGCCTCATTAAAGTCCAATTCTCCATGATGTTACAATTAATTCCTCATTTCACCCCATAATTTACACTTGCGACTTCACTGTTTCTTCTCCATCTCCCAAGGTAAATATTATCCAGGAGGCTTATTAACAACCTGAGAGCAGAGGAACGCATTAATATGAAACAGACATTCATTTGATCTCAGGTGTAAGGTGGATCGGCCCTTTACATAACAGGCATTCCTCGTGGCAAAACATACAATCATTTCTGAGATCTCTCAGTGAACTGAGTTTTGAACTAAATTGCATGCCATTAACATTTCTCCCTGACTGCTGGTCTCAGCTTTTTAATTAGGTAACAGCCAAGGCAGGGTGTAATTTAGATACACAATGATCCATCTTCTATGTGAAGCGATTATTAATAATATCGGTGATTAATTATGCATGTCACCTCACAGAGGTCCTAATGCAAGTGAAAATCAGCCACAGCGACCTAAGAAATTGAGCTCTGCATATTCACATACTGAGAAATGTGTGTGCATGGCTCCTCAATATCTGTACTGCATAAATCTTGTTATTAAATTCACCTTTTAAATTACCTCACATTCGGTGGCTTATTGAAAGAAAAAAAAAAAAAACACTTTCCACTATCTTGCATCCGAAGCTTTAGAAAATTATATTTTATCTGAAAATAGCAATCCTAAAGGTTTTATCACATGCTTTCTTATATTATTATAGGAACTTAATTTGGATTCCTTTATTGCATCAAACTCTTTAGGGTTAAAGGTGATATTACCATCATTATTATTTTTGTTAATATTGCCATCATTATTATTGTTGAACTGCTCTTACTCAGACTGATTTGATCTTATATTTCAATGTTATAAATTGGCTGTTCCAGAAATGGTCTTGCATGTTTTTGCATTTACTCATAGAAAATCTCTGTTCTACTTCTGAGAGGGATGATTCACCTGTTTACCGCATTTAAGAGAAAGGAAAAGTGGAGGCTGCCTGGAGACATTGCAACAATCCTCTTTCCTCCCGCCTGACCACCCCAAGTTCATTGCCCCGCTCTTCTCCTGCAGGCTGGCCTGCACCCAGACATTCAGTGCAGCCCAGGTCCTTTATCTTCCATGCTCATTTCCTGCTTTGGAGCCAATCCTATAAAAGAACCACCCACTGGATCTCCAACTTCTCCTCTTGGCATAGAGTTCATCCTGCTTCCTCCCAGCTGCCACCTGCTGGCCAGGAACGGCAGCGTGGCCCTGGGGGTGTCTGTTTCCAGCCTCGCTCTGGCTCTGATTGCTGCAGTTAAAAGCAATCTTCCTGGTCTCGGTACCGTTAACTCCTTGCATCTCATAGTGCTGTGTTGTGGGGGGCTGTCCTGCACATTGTGAATGTCAGGCTTGACCCACTCAATGCCAGAAGCTCCGCCTTCCAGGTATCCTGTGTCCTGGCTCAGCTTTTCCACCAAAAAAGACTGTCCCCCGTGAAGCAGAATCACCCCCTTTGGGGAACCATGGGTATCCAGGGAGTTCAGAACCAAAATATTGACAGCCCTGACTATGAGGGCTAACTAAAACCCTGTTTAGTGGATGATGTACAATAATCGAATGTTGTTTAGAATTTGAGCTATTTCAAAAAGATAACTTCATTGGAAATGAATTAAAGTGGGAAAAGATCAGAGGTCAATGAAGAGCCGCAACAAGCTGGGACAGAGCTAATGAGGTCCAGAACGATAGCAAGGGCAGTAAGAACAGACATAGAAATAAGAGGTTCTGATTGGAGAGCTATTTTAGCAATAGGCATTGTGGGGCTCAGTAAATAATCATGTGGGGACAGAGAGATGGAAAGAGTGAAGATGACCTGAAGCTTTTGACTTGGAGGGCAGGAATAATTGTGATTCTGTAATCAAGCACGGATTTGTAATCACCCTGTTTTATTATAATAACCAGGTACCGTCACATTTGCTGTGTAACGAACATCTAAAGGACCAGGCGTGTGTCAGATGTATGTTTATATCCTTGTATCTATTCAATACCTAGAATTAACTAATACCAGTAGTTGTATTTTATGGAATGCCACTCATAAGGAGCACCTATACATAAGATATGTTTTTTTATAATCACTGTGGCAACCTCAGAAAGGTCAAGATGTGTCCCCGTTTCATAGCTGAAAAAATGAGAAGCTGAGAAGTGAGGAAACTTGTCCAAGGTGATACAACAGGTTAGTGTCAGAGCCAGGTCTAAGCTCTGTCTGTCTCATTCCAAAGCCAGTGTTCCACCCTATCTCTTCATTAAAAGCCTGCCCCGGCTCCAGGTACCTCCTCACCCCTCAGGTAGATAGCACCTCTCCCCCACCCCCAGTTTTGGTGGAAAAGCTGAGCCAGGACACGAAAGGGTTTGGGTTCTTCTCCTCCTCCTCTCCTCTCCTCTCCTTCCCTTCCTTCCTTTCTTCCTCCTCTTCCTGTCTCTACCCTCCCTCTCCCTCTCCTTCTGCTCCTTTTCTTCCTCCTCCACACCCTTTTGACTTAGGAATTTGTACCTTTTCCACAAAGAGATGCTTCCAGCCCTTCTCTGAAGCACAGGGTAACAGCTTAGCAACTGCCCTCAGGCACTTGGAAATTTGACTGTTCTTACAAGGCCAGAATGTTTGGGCTGAATGTCAATGAATCTAAAACATGATCGATTGATGTACCTTTTGCCACCACATGTGAATTAACTGATTAGGAGCAAAATTGCTCAGAGCAAAACTGTGGTATTTGATCAAAGCCAGAATGTTAGAAAAATGGCTGCAGCTGGTTTTTACGACACCGTGTCTGGCTGGCTTTCCGCTTCCACAGCCTTGCGCTCAGCACCTCCGTCTGTTCTGGAACCTTCCAGGGAAGGCAGCATTGCATAAGCACTGAGAGCTCTTAGTCATCTTTGAGTTTCACCCAGAACAGTAAGTAAACATGATGGAAGCTTCCCTGTGAAGGTTCCCCTGGAGGGGAATAGGGGCGGGACTGAGCTATCTGGCTAAAAGTTAAAGCTGGTGAATTCAAATTCATCTAAGGAAATTATAGGGCAAAAAGCCAAGGAAGAGGTGGCCAGGGGCTCTCTGGAGTGTGTGGCTTCCACTTAGGAGTATCATGTGTCTCCATCACTGTCTCTCTTATAACATGAACTTAAATGAATCTCTGAGTAAAACGTTTGACATATAGCAAGTGTTCGTAGGTGTTTTGTCTCTATCTCCACTTAAAAATATATATTTTTTTTATTTTATTGAAGTGTGAAGCACATGCAGAAAAGTGCAAGCCTCCTAGGTGTACAGCTCAATCGATGTTCAGAAATGGAGGTTGCTATGCAACCCCTGGATCAAGTGACAGAATGTCACCAGCCCCCTTGAAGTAGCTCATGCCCATTCCTGTCTCTCTGGTCCAAGAGTAAACCCTCTTCTCAGTACTAACACTATACACAGGGGTTGCCTGTTTTTAGAATTTTAGACAAATGGTAATATATAGCACATACTCTTACTTATGTCTGGCTGCTTTGGCTCAAAATTATGTTGTTGAGTATAACTCTCTCTTTATCCTTGCTGTTGCACCATATTCTATTGGGAATTTAGCCATATTTTTTTCTTAATGGATGGATATTTTATTTATTTCCAATCAGGGGACTGAAGATAATGCCTCATGTACACATAACTTGGTAAGCATGTATACATTTTGGCAGAGTATATATCTAGGAGTAAAATTGTATTGGCATACATTCAACTTCTTTATATTCTATCAAATAGGTTTCCAAAGTTGTTGCACCAATTAAATATATCCATCTGCTGTACCTGGAGTTCCAGTTGCTTCATATCTTTGTCTAGTTTTATATTTATTTATTTATTTATCCTCAGCTGAGGATATTTTTTCCCATTTATTTTTAGAGAGTAGAAGGGAGGGAGGAGGAGGAGAGAGAGAGAAAGGAAAACTTGGAAGTGAGAGAGAAATAGTGGGCAGAGCTGGGGATCATACTTGCAATCAGGGTATGTGCCCTTGAGCAGATACGAACTCAGACCCTTCCGTCTATGAGCTGATGCTCTAACCACTGAGTAACCGGCCAGGACTTTGTCTACCTTTATATCATTAGCCTTTTACATTTTAGCCATGTGGGTCAATGTCTACTGGTATTGTGTTTTGGTTTTAATTTTAAGTTTCTTGATGAACAGAGTTGTTGAACACTTTGTCATATATTCATTGGCCATGTTTATCTTCCCTTGTGAATTACCTATCATCATTTTCTTACTAACACCCAATTCTTAAAATGAACAGTTGACACTCATTACTCATGGATTCTGTGATACTTTTCATTCGTGAACATGTGCAGATGAGTGAAAAATTTTATTTCAGTGTACATGTTCCTACTAAGATCAAATGAGGTGATGCTCCGCCTTCTTCCCTCAGCTCTCCTACTATAAACATGTACATTGGATGCCATGCTTATTACAGTTCTGTGCTTTTGTTGGTGATTTCCCTGGTTAATTAGTGCCCAGGCATCGTGCTGAAACGCTGTCTAGTATATCGAAGTGTGAGAAGGCTCTCATGTGTCCTGCAGAGAACATAAGTGAGATAAGCTTGCTTCAGGCATGAGTTACTAATGCTATTGGCTGCAAGTTCAATATTAATGAATCGACACTATATATTAAATATGATGTCTTTGAAAGAAACACACATAAAGCAAGTGGATATATTGATTGCTTGATGAAAATGCTGTGATCAGAGGCTCACAGCAACCCAAGCCTGCATCTCCCTTAAGAGTGATAGTTCAGTATTTGCAAACTGAGTGTGTGCAGGGACATTATAAGACATACTAGTGTGTACTGTCAGCGGGGTTTCTGCATCTTGTCTCTATGGATATTTGGAGTGGGGGCTGCCCTATGCATGTTAGAATGCATAGCGGCATCTCTGGCCTCTACCCACTAGATGCCAGTAGTGTCTGTCCCTGATTGTGAAACCCAGATTGTCTCTAGACATTGCCAGATGTCCTCTGGGGGAAAAATCACAGTAGAGTCTATAGAGAATGCATGTGGTGTACTGGAAAAGGGCGTGGCTGTTCAAGACTGAGTTATTCAAGTACATCTCCACTTGGGAAATTATGGGATTTCTCTGCCTCTGTCTCCTCACCTGTAAATGGAGGTAACACTGAGAGCATGGTATGGACATGAGAGTATGATAAGGAAATGAAATAAAATGTGTAAAGTGCTTGCTTTGGTACAGAATGGGTGCTGTAGAAACAGTAGGAATTTTTTAAATGTAGATCCTACAATAACCTAAGAGTTAAGAATGATCTCTGTCTCCATTTTCAAGACGATCCAATTGGGCACAGAGCAGTTAAATAAGTTCCCCAGGGTTGCTTTGTTCTCAAGGTACAGAAGCGTGTTGACTTGCCTGGGTTGCTTTAACCAATGAGAATGTTCCAGTAGATCAGGGTCAGGTGGCAAGGGAGGAGCACGGTATATAAATCAATCCAGGAAGGTAGGGCATTGTATGGGGTGGGGGGTCATGAGAATCCAATGAGATGTTTTAGGTACAAGTAGAGAGAGAGGCTTTTAATAGAATCACTGGAGAGAGAACGTGGACCAGAGGAGAGTGAGGAACAAAAGGAATGGAGAAGAGTGTATTTAAATTGAAAATTCAAACCAAAGATGTAATTTTATCAATTCTCATTATGAACACTGAGTCATTAGCAAAACAACACCTAACCACAAACCTAGAGGTTTAATGAGCCACACCTTTGATTTTTAAGTGTCAGGTTCCATGCTGTCCTGGAGGGATACCTGTTATTATCACATATTATGTATTCGGAGATGCTAAGCAAGTAGCAGATGGAGAGAAAATAATGATTTTATTAAAGGGGGGCAATAGCCGAACAAAGTGGGGGGGACACCTCACTTTAATTTACTAGCAAGCTAGAATGGAAGTTTTCAGACTTTAGCCACAGCTCTGGGACTGCAAGGTCTGTGACCACAGGCATGGCCCCTCTCCCAACCACACCCTCCGGACCACAGTGTCCCCACCTATAAATAGAAAGAGGGGATTGCATCCATGTGATCAGGCCCCTCTCTGCTCTGACACACCAGGAACCTGAGTGTGCCCCCAACCTCCTGAGCTCAGAAGCAGCCTCTTCGGCTGTCTGCGTTGTAAAAGGCCACTGTGGTGCAAAAGGCCAGCATGTTGCAGCCCTGGTTTGGCAGGGCACTGACCGTTTTGGAAGGAAATACAGCCCAACATTCTGCACGCATCACTCCAACCCACTGATGGCCTGCTCCTTCTCTGACGAGAAACGAGTTTCTGTCCTGTCTCTCACCCTTTCTGCTTCCTGCATCCCACTCAGCTAAGAGCTGTTCGGTTCCCGGAGCCAAGTAGGGCAGCTACCAAGTCTGGGGGTGAGTTTTCTCTCACCATCTATGTCTCACCGCCTTGCAATTATAAAGGTTTTCACTAAGCTCTCAGGCATCCATAGCATCTTAGGGTGGAGATGGATCACAGGAACACGCAGACTGCTTTACAGGCGAGGAAGCTGATGTCCGAGGAAAAGACAGGCATGCCACCAAAGGCAGAGCTGGTCCTGAGGTACCAGGTCCCTCAGCTCTCGGTCTGGTGAGGCTGGTCCTCTTCTGAACCATCAGTTAAGTGTTTTATCGGGGCCTTATTTCTCTTGGTGAGATGATAGAGAGCTTGAAGTTTACAATTTTTAAAAATATATTTTATTGATTTTTTACAGAGAGGAAGGGAGAGGGATAGAAAGTCAGAAACATCAATGAGAGAGAGACATTGATCAGCCACCTCCTGCACGCCCCACACTGGAGATGTGCCCGCAACCAAGGTACATGCCCCTGACCGGAATCGAACCTGGGACCCTTCAGTCCGCGGGCCAACGCTCTATCCACTGAGCCAAACCGGTCTTGGCAGTTTACAGTTTTTAAATGGAAGATCAAACCAAAAGAAAATAAAAGAAACTAAGTTAGAGGAGATTACCATGATCAGCTAGTGATAGAGGATCAGGACTATTGGGTGTTAGGGGAAATAAAATCTACCTTTGACAAGAAGTGGTCCCTAGGAAGCTGCCAACTGGATTACTCTTTTCATTAGGCATCAAACACCTAAATCAACATATTCCAACTCAGGCTGGAGCACTGGCCTCCATCTGGGTCTGGCGCTCTGCAAAGGCAGAAACGCTGTCTATTTTTGGTCCCTGGCGAAACCCAAGAGCCCAGCACCCTGTCTGACACATCAAAGTACTCAGTTATTATTTATAGAAATGCTAGCACAGCTTGTTTTGGTGGATACATGGTAGAAACACCCACATGCACACACACGCACACACACACACATACACTCACACACTCACACTTACACTCAACATGAAACCAAAATACCTGATTTCTACTCTGACCACCTTGCCCCTTCTCACTTGGGCAAGACATATTTTCTCGCTGAAGTTCCATTTCCTCAACATGGGGATACTTATTGCAAATGTCAGAGAGTTCAAGAATTGAATGTGCTCATCGGTGATAAACTCCTTGAAATTAATATGAATGACATAATGTAAGCGTGAGGTATCCAGACTATATAAAACAGGCTAACCTTGGGGTTGACCTCGGGAAATCTCTTAACACCTGTAACTGGATAGTATCAGATGGTTTTATTTATTTTTCTGACAACTGCCTCCCAGCAGTCATCCATGTCTCAAAGACATTCAAGATATCCAAGATGTAAGCGCTACCCATATATAGTCCATTTTTCATCCTGGGCTATTAAAACTTATTCAGCACATTCTGGTTGGTGTGCAAACTCTCTGAATCCCTGACTCCTCACTCAAGTGGCTCACTACTCCTGGTCTCATTACCCAGGTCACAAGACCCTCATTTATAACTTTGCTTTCCCAGGGGTGTCTACTGGTGGCCCCTCAGCTTGCCTAGGTTCCATCTCTGGCCTTCTTCCACTCCCAGTATCTGTTCTGAATTTCAGGTGGTTTTAAGTCTCTGCTTCATTCATACCTGTAACTCCTTTGGCCAAGTATCTACTGCCCTGTTCTGATCTGAGGCCCATAGCTGCAGCTGCCACCCACCTCTGACCCATGCCTATGTGATATAGCATCATCTTTCTTTCCTCTCCTGCCTCTCTCCATCTTTCCCTTTAATAAAGACCCATGGGCACCTTATTCTCTGCCATCCATTATTTATGAGTTAATTAATGCAATTATCCTCTGAGTGCTTATTATGCGTCAGCAATCAAAAATAAATCCTTTCCCTCATGGAGCTTACATATCAGTATTGGGGACAGAAAGATGAATAAGGTCTGGGTCCAGCCTTCACAGGGGACAGGGGCGTTTAAGGTTTTGGCAGCCCTGATTTTCAGGATAAGGCCCAAAATTAGCCTTCACTTTATAGACAAGGGGGAATCGTTGGAGCTTTAAATAGGCGAATGACCCGTGCAAAATGATATTTGAGGAAGTTCGATCCGGTGACATCTACAGAGTAGGCAGACAGTGGCAGAGCCTGCGGCCAGGGTGTCTATTACTGTAATTGCCCAGGGGAAAGTTAATTAAGGCCCAGGCCAGCACGGCGACTTTGAAATGGAGAGGACATGCAGACATGTGCGGTGGCATGCAGGACCACAGGAGAATGAACAAAGGATGATCCCGCCATCTTATCAGACAGACAGCCGAACTTCCGCCCCATCGCCTCTGCTCCTGCCTGTTCCCCCCTCTCCCGGGGGACGATGTGGCTGTTAATATCTCCTCGGCATGTATTTTAAGCTTCAACTGCCCTGTCTTCATCCGCCGCTCACCCTGTCATTAGGGAACTTGTGTGAAGAGGCTGGACGCTAATGGAGAAAATTGTAGGCCTGAGTTGTTCAAGTGTCACCCAGAAAAGATTGTTTCAAAGGTCATCCCTTCCTCCCTCCATAACTAATTACCCCTTCATTTCCTCTCACTCCCGGTTTCCTCGTTGCATTTCAGTTATTCCATACGGCAAAGAGGAAAGGATCAACAGAATAGCCCTGTTTTGTCTGCTGTCCCACCAGGACTAGCAAGAACTGGAGAAAACAAGGCAAGGGCACTCCAAGGGAGACAGCCAGCAGGACAAGAGGGAGGAGCGAGGGAGATACCGTCACCTGACATCTCAGCCTGCTGAGCATCTGAGTGCATTTGGTGGTTGCCAGCAAGTAATGGCTGCCCAATCCTTTAAAACCCCAGGATTTGGGCAACGCGAGGCTTCCTTGATGATCTCTCCTCACTTCTCTGTATGTGATTCCATCCGAGGAGGAGCCTGAAAATTAGAGAGAAAGGGAGATGGAGATTTTACTGTCTACCCTTTGTACTATTTGAATGTTCTTGTCTGTGTATAGGTATTCCTTTAAAATAAAAACATAGCCGAGGCCGGTTTTGCTCAGTGGATAGAGCATCGGTCTGCGGACTCAAAGGTCAGGGATTCGATTCCGATCAAGGGCATGTACCTTGGTTGCAGGCACATCCCCAGGAGGGGGCGTGCAGGAGGCGGCTGATCGATGGCTCTCTCTCATCGATGTTTCTAACTCTCTGTCCCTCTCCCTTCCTCTCTGTAAAAAAAATCAATAAAATATATTTTTTTGAAAAATAAATAAATAATAAAATAAAATAAAAACATAAAGTCTGCCCAAGGTAATCATAGATCAAAATGAGATTCAAATCCGAGTCTCAGTATACTTCTAGAAAAATGTGTGGAGCTAAGTATTCCTGGGCATGTGACACGGAAGAACTAGGCAGGCACGTGGGCTGAAGGTTCCAATGGACGGGGATGGGGAGGTGTGAGGGACCGCGGCACGTTCTGGAAGACGGGTCTTGCTGAGACAGCTAGCATGCGATGGCCACCCAGGTGAGCGGGGCCAAGCGGAGCAGCGCAGGGGTCAGCCTGTGGAAGTGCCTGCCGCCCGGGCCTCTGCTTTGGACAGGACTCAAGCTGTCAGCAGCTGAAGGTTATGTTTGAGAGCCACTTCCCTAAATGTGAGCACGATTAGAAATTGTGTCACATCGCCTTTTCCTAAAGGTCTTCCCGCGGCTGCCAGGGCTTTAATATTAATTGGACAGATTGTCTTTGGATTTGAAACACAAACTGTGATTAATGAAACGGCCGTTTGGCCCGGGGTGCTTTCTGCACCTTGCTTCTCCCGCCGCCACAGGCTGGCGAGGTCTTGCTGTGTGTTTTGACCACAGCGCCTGGTGCGGGGAAACTGGCAGCCTGTCTGAGAAGGATGGGATGTTTTACCTCCAGCTGTCTCCGGGGTCTCTCCCTCCGCTTCCCGCGTTTCCCAGATGAGAAAATTGAGTCTCAGACAGGGGAGTCTTGGCTAAGGCGATGCAGGGAGAGGAGAGAATGCAAGACTTCAACGAGGGACCTGGGTTTAATTCTGAAAATAGGTGCTTTTTTTCTCAGCCTTTTCTGGTTTCTATTTCCTTGCCTTTTCTAGTTCTTTTAATTACCAGACATGCCTCTAGCTCACGACGCCTTTGTCATCGGTGCATTGCTTCCTCCATGTTTTTTTTTTGCTTTGTTTTGTTTTGTTTTGTTTTTTTGGTGCAGGTCTTTTTTTACTCATAATTGATAAAAGATTGTCTGGTGACATAGAAATACAGTTGTTAGCATCATGGAAACCAGTATCTGTAGTTCATCTCTACTGCCTAAAAGCTATGTGATTTGAGGCAGTTTTTCCTCAAATCTAAAACTAGCGTACAATGATACTTATCTTATAGGATATTACAAGAATTAGGTATGTGATGTATGTCAAGTATTCAGCACAGAGCCTGGTGATGGTGTGTGCTCACTCCAGGGTAGCACACGCTGACTTTTTTCCTGTTTGTTGACCCTGGTACTCCCCCTGCACCCTTCCACACATATCACCACCACACCATCCCAGATCCATTCTTAGATGTGCACCAAATGAGGTTTATGCTGGTCCATGATTTTTAGTTCTGCATAATGGCAGCCTACACCCATGCATACTGTTCTCCTTCTGTCCAAGATATGCACAGTAACTAGGAATGCACAGTAACTTCTAGCAGCAAGTAAAGACAGAACTAAGTTCTTCCTTAGAGGAAAAAAATGTTTTGTCTTAATATAGATGACAGTGTTGACCATGCCCAGGGAAGGGCAGGAGTGTCAAGAGGGAAGAAGAATGAATCATCCCATGAACATGACTCAGCTGTCAAACAGAACACTCGCCTTGGGTTGTTATGTTAGTGGGAAATTTATGTTTATTGGGTTAAAAAAATAAAATTTAGGAATCTACCAGTTATTGTAGGAGAACCAACTTCAATAATAATACGTTACAATAGATCACGACATATGTGTATGTATATTGATGTAGAGATATTTACATATGCCATATATATGTGTGTATATATATGAATTCTTCATAATATTTTTGTTTCCTGGCTCTTATTAAATGATATGTAGGGTAAGAGATCTACAAAGGCAATATTTTGTTCTGTTTAGTTTTGTTTTAGGAATACCATGGGTACCTTCTGATGACTCGATTCTTTCACAACTTTTCCTTGTTTCAATTGCCAAGGACTATTTGTCCCTGTAGCTTGTCAGGAGGCCATTTGGCTCTCAGATGCCTCATTTGTTATAAAGCCTTTGGCAGTACAGTTTTCTCATTAGCCACAACACTTAAGATAGCGTGACACTCCCCTTCACCGAATCATTTTCATGATGTCAAATTAAATTCTTAATTTATCAATTAAGTCAATACATTAATTTCTTAGTCCAGGAAAATATTTTTTGGTCATGACCCATTTGATGAGATAGAGTAATTTTGTCATTACAAATGTTAACATATTAGTGAATACAATGGCAGATGTAGGAGAAATATTGTCATTTTGGCATTAGGATGTGCAAGCTTCATGCTGTCAAACTTGCTTACCAACACAGTAAAAGTTAAATGCTCTCTCTCACTTGGCATCATAAGCTGGCACTGGCATAATTGCTAAAAACAAATACAAATATGGGCTTTGAAATTAGATGGAAAGCCTCCATTATAATAACATTGTAATTTAGAAAAATCTGAGGAATGCTAACATTAATTATTTTTTGTCATCTGAGCGATCATTCCCATGCAGATCCAAAGACAAATGTATTCTCTTTGATTTTTACTATAATTGTAAAAAATTAAAACCAGATTAAGAACACAACCTCTGCAGTTCAGCTTTCCGAGTTCAGATGCTAATGGACACTTTAAGATGCTGGATCTTGGGCAAGCTCCTCAACATCCAGTGTTTCTCTTTCCTCAAAGGTACAGTAACAACAGTAATTGTGTGAATAGAGTCTGTTCACAAGCACACTGTCCCTGACCTTCTGACTTCTCCCCTATGTTACAAGGACTTGACAATCAGAAACTACATTTCCTATAACGCCTTGCAAGTAGGGTTCCAGAGTAGGTTCCACCAATGGCAAGCACTCTGCAGATTACTGGGAAGAAGACAGGAAGAGCCACTCTTTCTTTAACACCAGCCTCCGTGGTGGCAGCAGACTAAGGTGGGCTGCTAGGATGGCAGTGATGCTGGTAGCTGTGGGCAAGGAGATGTTCCTTCACTGGAGGTGACAGCCCAGCAGGCTGAGGTGTGTCAGGGCAGCAGTGGCTTTTTGTCAGGATGATATTGCTCTTTTTGTGGAGTGTGCGAAGGATGGTGGTTTCCAGTTCTTCTATTATTGGGTTGCTCAGTCATATATATATATATAATTTTATTCTTTCTCTGCCTAACATACCTAAACTGGTTTCAGCTTTCTTGACTCCACATTGCTGCTAAAGTTATTGTATCAACATAATAGAGTTGCCATGTGGATTCCCATAATACATCTAAAAGTGCACAGACTATGGGGCAGAAACAGGAAAGGCATTCATTACAGGTCAGCTTTGGCTGATCCCTAGTCATTATGTGCCTCAGGCTCCCGTTCCTTCTATAACAAGTCCTCTGCTTTGATTTCCTGGACCTTGAACATGTTATGTTGTGGAGATGGTAGAGTTCGCAGTCTTCTTCAAAGAGCGAGGGCAGTTGGTTTATTTCGTTTAGAAAATAGAAGGCCAGTATAGTTGGGTACAAAATGGGAACTCTCTTAGCAGATCACATCTCGATGGAGTTCGGTTAGCCATAGCCACTACTTATTTAACCTCTGCCCGATGCCTGAATGGCTCAGTTATCAGAGATCTGGGAAGAGTTTATATATGGAATCTGGGCTCTCCACCTCCGTCTCTGTCCTTTCTAAGCTTTGTTCCTCATGTTTCAGCAAATATGATTGTCCCAAACTCTAACCTCTGTTTCTGAAGCCAGAAAAGCTGTGAACGCTCTATCAGAGCTTTAGCCACCTGTGGGAGAGACAGGGGGCTGCCCTTAGGACAAGTGAGCTGCAAAAAGAAGAACCTCCCTTTTCTTCAAGTGTCAACTCTCCCTCCAGGATATGCCCACTTTTGCTCACTCCCCATTGCCTCGAAGTAATATGCAATATATAAATATGAAATTATTCATCATTATCCATGGATGAGCCAGTCTGATAGAAGTTTATTTTGCCATTGGTGAAAGCAGCTGTTGCTATGCACACTATTAATATTATGTTGATATAAATATATATGCAGATTTCATTTATCTATTGCTGCATAATAACCCCAAAATTTAGTCGTTTAAAATAATAACTATTTTCCCTCACAATTCTCTTGGCTGACTTGACTCAGCAGGGGGATCTTTTGCCCCCTGTGGCATTGGGTGGGGTCTCTTGCCTAGCTGGAGGGCTAGAAGTTCCGGGAAGACTTCCATCCCACATCTGGAACCTCAATGTTCTCCCACATGCCTTTTACATGGCCAGCTTGGCTTTCCTCTCTAAATAGTGATCTCAGGGTAGTTCTCCTTCTTACATGGCAGGTGGCTTTATGGGGAATGGAACCAGAACCTTTCAGAGATCTTAAGGCCTTGGGTCAGAAGGCTAAAATGCCACTTCTGCTGCATTCTATTGGTCAACATGGGTCACAAGCCCAGATTCAATAGACTCTGCCTTTTTTAAAAAATATATTTTATTGATTTTTTACATAGAGGAAGGGAGAGAGATAGAAAGTCAGAAACATTGATGAGAGAGAAACATTGATCAGCCGCCTCCTGCACGCCCCACAGTGGAGATGTGCCCGCAATCAAGGTACATGCCCCCGACCGGAATCTAACCTGGGACCCTTCAGTCCGCAAGCCAACGCTCTATCTACTGAGCCAAACCGGTCTTGGCTAGACTCTGCCTCTTGATGAGAATGATGACATGAGTCCTGGATGGTATGGCTTAGTTGGTTGGAGCATCATCCCACGCACCGAAGGGTCATGGGTTCAATTCCTGGTCAGAGCATGTACCCAGATTGCAGATTTGATCCCTGGTTAGGGAGTTTCTCTCCCTCCTTCCCTCATTCCCTCCCTCTTTCCCTCCCTCCCCTCTCCCTTTCTCTCTCTAATCAATAAAAACATATCCTCAAATGCCTTAAATGAAGATTAAAAGTAAATGATGACATGAACACTCAAGAAAGAGAGAAATGCATGACAGCCATTTTTGCTGACTCTATATACACACACACACACAGACAGACAGACACACACATAACATTTTGATGGACTAAAAAGACAGGGAGCTGTCAGAGGTAGTCCTCTGTTTTACTTGCAATATTTTATTAAGTGTCAGGCAAAATAACAAAATCTAAATATTTGTTAATTCTGAGCAGCTGAGTAGATGGTTGTTGGCTATATCATTCCACTGTGTGATTGTATGTTTAAAATTCTTCCAAATAACGGGCTCAGAGACTTCGTGAACCTTGAGGCTGTGTGTGTGGGTCACACAGGTCCTCCCTGCTCTGATGGAGGACCAAGAAGGAGGAAGAAGACTCGTTTACCTAAGAAAGTCCATCTAAGCTCTGTGGTTCCAGGCTCTCTCTGCTGTGCCTGGGATGATTTCATTCCCGATGTTGCTCCTTCATCTCTCTCCCAGTCATTCTGCTCAAAAGCAGTTTCCTTCATCATGATGTTTTCATACTCGGCACTCTGTTCATTGCCCGACTCGCCACCTCATTACCAGAATGTGCTGCCTCTGTTTTGCTCATTTGAAAACTATCTACCATTATAGCTCTGCAGCAGTCACCCAGCCAATAGGCATCCGTCTCGCTCAGTAGCCATCAGGCTGAAGAGGGTGATTAGAGAACTGCAGGGACCAGGCCACTCTCCACTGGGGCCAGTCCGGTGGTTTCCATCTCGTTCTCTGACAGGAAAACTTCAAATGGACTCTCCTGGGTGGAAAGGCAAAGAGTCCTGAGGAGCTTTGCTGACTTACGGAGGAATTTCATTTATTAACCCAACATTCTGGCTGCTTACATAGAAATAATAATAATCTGGTATAGGAAAACCTTCTACGGAGTAAGGGAAAAGAATACAGGTGTAAGGTGTCCACTCAGCCTTATTTAATAGACTAATGTGTTAGAAACAACCTTACAGTCACTGCCTAGGGGAAGAGTGACATAAATCAGAGTACATGCACATAGGATTGGGATTTAGCCATTTTAAAAAGTGAGATAACATCGTAGAAAAGTGCTCAGACTATTTTCAATTAAGGCCAAAATGTATAAAACATTTTTTTGTAGTTCTATAATATGATCTTGTTGTAAAAATAGATTTGATTGGAGCCTGTGTACTCTTATAAATACATGAAAGAAAAATGTGAGTAGTAACTTCTTTATTGAATGCCTCCTATGTGTCAACCACTATGTACATAGTGTGCATAAGCCAACTTATTTAATCATTTTCTCACAACATGCGGTTGGTTTTATTACCGCCATTTTACACATGTGCAAACTGAAGGTGGAAAAGCTAAGTAACTATCACGTTCTTCTAGTTAAGAAGAAACAAAGTTTGTATGTGCTCCATGATTTTCCTATCACAAGTGCCTGTGTACTTGACCAGCTCACAGTATTGCTGAACTTCTTACTGTATCCTTTCTATCACTAAAATGATTATCTTACTCTTTGCCTGTATCCTGCTGTCTTCCTTGAATGTTCTTGGCTGATGCCCTGAAACACTAATGAAAAGTTTTTACTGGACCATTCTAAGATACAGTAATATTGGCTGAGGACTCTTAAATGGATCAAACTGCCCAGAAGACATACAAACACTAGATGCAGGTGCATCAAACAACAGAGTTGCAAAGTATATGAAGCAAAAGAAGCGGGTAGAACTGAAAGGAGAAATTCAAAAATGTACAATTAAAATTAGAGGCTGCAACACCCATTTCTTAGCAATTGCTGGAACAACTATACCAAAAAAATCAGAAAGGATACAGAATACTTCAACAATACCATCCAACAATAGGATACAATTGAAAGGTATACAACATTATACCCACCACCAGAATATACCTATTTTTCAAGAACCCATTATACTTATACCATCGAAGACTATTTTCTTAGACAAAAACAAATCTCAATAAATTTAAAATAATATAAATCACATAGACTATGTTCTCTTTCTAGAATAGAATCAAACTAAAATCAGTAATTTATAGAATAGAATCCAACTAAAATTCAATAATAAAATAGACTGTTTTTGTACACTTAAAAAATAAACTTCTAAGTAATTCATGAGTCAGATGGAAGGTTCAGTAGAAATAAAAATCTATGTTCATCTATTTCTGCAATAAGAGGAAAATGCACACCTGTAAGGACTTACATTAAAAAGAGGAAATGATCAAATAAATAGTCCAAACTTCCACATTAAGAACACAGAAAAAGAACAAAATAAACTTAGAGCAAGCAGACGGCAAGAAATAGCAAAGTCAAGAGCAGAAAAAAAAAGGAATTAAAAATAAAAAGTTTTAAAAATCAATGAAACAGAAAGTTGATTCTTAATAAGATCAATAAAAGTGACAAACCTCAACCAAGGGTGACAAAGAAAACAAAAGCACAAATCCCAGTTTCACGAATGAACAGGGGGTGTCACTACAGATCCTAGAAGACATCAGAAGAATGGCAAAAATACTATTACCAACTCTCACACATAAATTTGACAACTGTAGATGAAGTGGACCAGTTTCCTGAAAAGCACAAACTGCATGTTTCACCCAATATGAAACAGATAGTTTGATGAGTCTGAAAATTACGTAAATTGAATTCATAATGAAAACTCCCCAACACAAATCTTTAGACTCAGATGATTTCAGTAGGGAATTCTTTCAAAGGTTTAAAGAAGAATTAATATTAATTCTATGCGATGTCTCCCAGGAAATAGAACAGGGGAACACTTCCCAATTCACTTTATGAAGTTAATATTACTCTGGTACATATATTTAAGAAGGAAGCTACAGGCAGATTTCCCTCATGAATACAAATGTGAAAAATTTTTAACAAAGCACTAGCACAAGGAATTAAGCAATGCATAAAAAAATTATGCACCAAGACCAAGTGGGGTACATCTCAGAGATGCAAGGCTGGTTCAGTATTCAGAAATCAAAGTAATTCACAATCTTTACAAACTAACGTAGCAAAATCACATGATAATATTAATTGATACTAAAAAGCATTTGACATGTAATGCCCATTCATTATTTAAAAAAAACTATAAAAAATAGGAATAGGAGGAAAATTCCTCAATTAGATACAAAGTTTCTACCACAAATCTATAAAATAAAACAAAAGCTATAGGTAGCATTTAACTTGATATTGAAAGACCTTGTTTTCTGCCGAAGAGCAGGCAGAAGATAAGGATGTTCATTCTCAATACTCTTACGCAACACAATATTGAAAGTTCTAGGCAATAAAAATCCTATATATTTGAAGGAAAACATAAAACTGCTCCTATTTACAGATGATGTGCTTGACTATGTAGAAAATCCAAGGAATCTACAACAGCAATGAAATTCTACAACTAATAATTGAATGTCCAGTGAGTTCTCAGAATAAAAAATAAACATACAAAATTCAATTATAGGTTCTTATATTAGCCATAAACATATTGATATCAAAATTAAAAATGCACAAACTTTCAGAATCACTGACAAATACATAGGTTTAAATGTAACAGAGCATGTACAGGACTTGTATTTTGTAAACTACAAAATGCTGATGAAAGAAATCAAGGAAGATTCAACCAAGTCATTCTGTTCGTGAATTGACTCCTCACAGTAAAAATGTCAATTTTTTTCCTAATTGATTTACAGGCTTAAGAGAATTTCTATCGAAATCTCAGCAAGGATTTTCTGTGGATACAGACAATATTTTAAAATTTATATGAAAGGACAAAAGAAACAATTATAGTTTAAAATAATTGTTTTCAATCCTTATCATTAAGAGTACTATAGATGTCCACCTCCCCCTGCCCACGCTACTGCCTCCCTCTACCCAGATTCACAGGAAAACTGGCCAGTTTCCTTTCAGAAACACCCTGTCCAGTTCCCTCTCTGCCCCAAGTCTTCATCAAATTGTCTGTATCATAGGTAACGCATATGATCTTTGGTTAATCTCTTCCTGCACCCCCCACCCTCTGAGACTTGTAACTCTCTTCCATGTTCCCATACCTCTGGTTCTATTTCATTCATCAGTTTATTTTGTTCATTAGATTCTTTGTTCCTTTATTTTGATGTTTATATACAATTGTTGATAGCTTTGTACTTATTGACATTTTATTATTCATATTTTATCCTTTCTTCCTCCCCCTCATCATCTCCTCCTCCTCATCAGCATCTCCTCCTCCTCCTCCTCATCAGTATCTCCTCCTCCCCCTCCTCCTCCTCCTCCTCCTCATC